>JAJHUR010111528.1:0-14647 GCA_027495735.1 Lutjanus campechanus | reverse complement strand
TGTGTTGAACTATGAAAACTTTGGAGACTCTTCTGCCTCTGTCAGACTCCGCTGATCAACAACTTCCATCTCAACATCAAGTCATGAGAGAAAAGACTCCACTGCAGTTAAATAACATCACATTTACAGACGAGTAGTTGAAGCCTTTAGAGAACAAAAATCTCATCACATCATTTTCACTTTTGGACGACTGATTGTTTTGGATTCGATTCATCAATGTGAGAAATGTTTGTGTGTTTTGTTGAGCTGAGCCGTTTCTATTTTAGTCTGACTTTGGACGACAATATTCAAGTGTTGATTTCAGCTCATATCGCTCGTTAACTTCCTCAAATCATCTTTAGATCTGATTTTAAGATTTACTGGTTGTTTTTGAAGCTTCAGCAGTTTGAGTTCAGTTTCATGTCTCTGTGTGCAGAAAAACTCATTTTAATTCTCTTGTATTTTGCTTTTTTGTTCACATGTTTGTTGGGTTGTGTTTTGATTTTATAATCTGCAAATAAAATAAATATTTACCATTTAATTCTACAGTGTGTTTTGTGATTTCATCATGTAATTAGAAGAGGTCACTCAGTGGGGGTTTAGATCTCTGATGGTGAAGATGGTGAAGCACCTGCTGCAATGCTGCTACAACTGCCAGATACAACCAGCAGAGATTTGCAAAGTTTTTAATAAATAGTTTTTGTATTGTATAATCTCAGTTTTCCTTAAGATGCACAGAACAGTGAAAGTTCAGTGTAGAAGAATCAAAGTTTAAATATTTACATTAAACAGGTTTAATCTCCAAAACAACTTCATAATAAAGTCATAATGTTTCACAGTCTGGTACAGAAGGTGACAGCATGAACCTTCAACACTGACTATTTATATTCATGGTTTAGCAAACCAGTTTGTTTTGAGTTTTGGTTTGAGTCGTCCAGTGTTTCAGATCGTCATCTTTTGTTGATTTAATAATTTGGTTCACTCTGATTGGTGGTTGGAAAGCAGCGCTGGTCTGAGGTTGAACTGTATTTGTCGTGGTTTGATCAGTAAGTCTCAGTGTGTCTTGGGTGTGTGATCTAAGGTGTAGCCAAAAATTAAATGTGATTTTTTTAATGGGTATGATCAGTGAGTAACAGCTTCATTCTGCCCCTTCATGCTTTGTCAAGATGCAGTCCCTCTATACAACAAGAGATCAGTATCCAGCTCAGGAATCAATCCAGCTCAGGCCTACAAAGTCTGCATGAATCTTGGGTGTCATGATTGATGATCAACTAACCTTCAAGGTCCATTTGGCCTCGATTGCTCAGTCGTATTGATTTTCCCTGCATCAGGAAGATCAGACCCGACCTGTCTGATCATGCAGCACAACTCCTGGTACAGGCTCTCATAGTATCATGCTTTGACTACTGGAACTCCTTACTAGCAGGCCTCCCTGTGTGTACGTTCAAACCTCTGCAGATGATCCAGAAGGTCAGGTCAGATCCCTCTTCTGGCTTCCAGTTGCTGCCTCGACACTCTCCTACAAAACAGCAACTAAACCAGCTTCCCTGACCTCACTCATCCAGGTCTACACTCCCTCCCTCTGTCGATGAAAGATGCCTGATACCACCACCACAACAGGGACTTTCTCTTCTGTAGTTCTACTGTGAACAAGTTACAAAACTCTCTTTGACCTGCAGAGTCTCTCTGAGTCTCTAAGAAGAGTAAAGACCCAGATGCATCCTGTGCACTCTATGCATTGCCTCTTGCACCTCTCAGACTCAAACTTTGCTCTGTGACACTTACTCATGTTGTTCTCTCCCGATTAGATCCTTGCATGTGTTGTATCAGCTGTCAGATGTTCACTGCTTTGGAAAAAAACATCTGCTAAGTGAATCTGTAATAGATAGAAGATAGATTACTTAAATATTTGTTGGGACATTTCTGACTGTCTGTGTACAAACACATTTGCTATGTCACCATCATTAAAACCACCAGACCTCTGCTGCTGCTGTTAACCACATTCTCATCAAAACACTTCTCCTTCTGTTCTCTGAGAACAATGATTTCAAAGAAACAAGAAACCAACACAGACCTGTGGTACAAAGCTGGGTTTGGGGTTAGTGAGGTGACATCAGTTTTGATACATGAGTTTACAGAGTTACAACAGTCAAACTCTGAAGGACGAGATGTTTGACTCTTCACGTTTCTGTTTTTTAAAAAACACTATCTAAAGAAAACAAGATGTACAAATGGAAACATTTATCTTCACGAACAGTCTTCACACATTCAACTTCCTCTTCTTTTCCTCAGGCGGTGAAACACGTCACAGTCACACATGAACTGAGGGACTCGAAGTGTGACTGTGAGACTCAACATGTCTCTGATGGCTGCCTCTCATGTTGTTGATCAAGAATTTATTATTTTTTTAGCTGTTTGGACATTTGCAAGAAATTCAGACACAGTTAAGACACAGTCAACTTTGGTGAACTTTGATCTCAATCAACAGCAAAGACGTGTGTGCGGTTAACCGTGTGCATTTGCCGCAGCAGATGATGGTCACTTCCTTGTTTTTGCGCATGTGTGACTGTGCGCTAAAAGTTGCCATGAGGAAGTGACATCATACTAACCACAGGAAGTAGGTGTAGCATCTCTCGACTAAAGCAGGACTTTAGAGACTCAGACAGTTATCAGCGTGAGAACAAGAGACAGACGAAGGACAGAGACAGAGAATCATGATGGTTGAGTTCAAATGGATCCAAATTTCTTTGTTTCTTGTGGCGCTGCTTCAGTTTACAGGTAAGAATACAAATATCACATATATTACTGACTATATTATTACTATATGACTTCACTTTAACTGAACTAAGACAACAAAATCTGTTGTTTGTTTTTAACATGTTGACTTTAGTGAACTAAAGAAGAAATGATCATCACACTAACTATGAACATAACAAAGATTTACTCATTTCACTCATTTTTCATCATTTTCTCTCATCTTCTTAACAGCAGCAGCTGAACAACATCCTCCCTCCTTCACTGTCAGAGTTGGAGATGAAGTCACTTTGTCTTGTGGAAATGTGATAGATGGTCGACAACAATGTGACAGTACTACATGGCTCTTTAATGGTTTAGGAAGAAGAGCAGCAGTACCACTGTTTGAACATGGGCAGATTGTTGAACGTGACAAATCTAAATCAGACAGACTGAGTGTTACAGAGAACTGTTCTCTGGTTATAAAGAAGGTCACAGTTGAGGATGTTGGTCGTTACTACTGTCAACAGTTCATATCAGGACAACATCAAGGTCCAGACTCTCAGGTTTATCTGTCTGTTGTTACCAGTGAGTATTTACATCATAATGTTTTCAGCTCAAACTGTGAAACATCACAATAATTATGATTATAGTGATGAAGTGAATTTGACTCTTGTTGTTTTTCTCTCACAATATCTCCATCTGCACCAGTGACTGAACAGAAGAACACTGATGAGGTCACATTAAACTGCTCTGTGTCGACATTTGAACCATGTAGACTCACAGTGAAGTGGTTGTATAACATCAGCAAACCTGAAGTAGAGAAGACGTCACATTCTTGCCAAGCTATTCTGAAATTTCTGACCTCTGTTTATGATGACTCATCAAGATTTAATCTGAAGTGTGAAGTGACTGATGGTAACAAAGTGCAGCAGTTTCTCTTCAGTCTTCAGTCCTCAGGTGAGAAACCAGGTGAGAATATGTTGAGCTGTTTAAAGTGTTTATTTTATGGATTTGAAGTTTTAATGTCACATCACAACACAAGTTTTGTACTGAACAGTTTGTTGACTTGTGTTTATCTGTTCAGGTGAGGAAACAACAACAGCAACAACCAACTCAACAACAATAACAACTGGTAGATATAAAGGTAGAGTCTCAACATTTTTATCTTTGTGTTTCTACTAAATTCACAGTTATCAAAGACCTGTGGAGTGTACTACGAAGCGAGATTAATGGGTTAGCGAGCTATGTCGAGTCCAAAACCAGGATTTTCAGTGTCACGAAAGTGGCTCTCTTTTAACCTGGCTAGATCACCATGGTAACTTATGCTAAACTCATAACCTGGTCGGGAGCAGGTTATGTTCTGAGTTACAGATTGAATTGGCTGTAAAAAGTGCCGCTCTTTAAGTAATTATTGTCCATGTTTGTCATGGATCTGGTTTCTGTTGTTTCATTAGTAAATGGTTGAGTTTAAAGTAAATTACTTTATTACATTTTTATTTCTGACATTCCTCCACTAGATGTTTGAGAATATCGGCTCTACACAGTGGTTATTGAAAAATCTGCATTTTGAAACTTTCCTTACAGTCGTACAGACAGAATGACAACAACAAACCTTTAGAAAGACAAAAAAGACAACAATAACAAGACATGAGGGACTGTTAAAGGGACAGTTCACCCTTAAATCACACACATTACAACACTTCATGAGTCTCAACACTGCCATGATTTCAGTGACACCAGTTAATCTCACAGCAGCCAGTTCATGATGTCTTAAAAATTTCTCTTGGTTTTCTTTTGGTAAATTTCAACATTATCTTGTCTCAACATCTAATTTAAAGAAACATTTACAGGTGAGACCAGCCAGTAAAGTTACCTACACACAACAACCACTAATGTCAAAGTAACTGAAAGTAATCAAGTTACTTTAATACTGTGATACTTGGATTAGTTTTTGATCAGAAGTGTTTAGTTGTAGGAGAAGCTGTCAAATGAAAGTTTAAACACTTTTATAAATCACGTGTCTCTTTCATCTAAATGATTTTGAACAGAACAGAAAACTGCAGCCAACAATGCTCCAAACATTTTCATTCTTTTTCATTTTTTCCAGATTGGAGCTGGCTGTACATCACTGTGGCTGCAGGGGTTTTAGTCGCACTTTTGATTATTGCTGTGATCGTCATCAAATGGAAGAGAACTAAAGGTGAGAAGACAGATGAAACTTTAATAAACGAGAAGTTTTAATGAACGTGTATTTTCTCTTTAGAAACTAACAACTCGACTCTTTTCTGTCTTTTCAGGGAACAAAACACAGATGAATGACAACATTGTGAGTTTAAAAACTGTTGTTCACTATAAGTTTTGATTCTGTGGATGATAAATGATCAGATAAGATAAACTGAGTGGTGGTTACCACAGCAAAGGTGGATGAAATGATGATCCACTGGACAGAAGTTGTAGATTTGAAGATGTTTTGACTCCCATCACACTACCTGTACCTGAACCCTCCACAGATATACAACTCATAGACTGTACAGGTGGTGTTTGTGTTGTGTCCTGACAACATGAGCATTAACTGAAGTGTGAGATGCTTTTTGAGCAAATCTAACCAGACTGTGTTTGTGCAGGGACTGACCTCCAACCCTGCAGGGACTCAGTCTGTTCCAGGAACCAGTCAGGACACGGTGAGATCACACTTAGTTACTCTGAAATAGAACTTTATTTTACACTCTGTTCAGTCTTCAGAGTGTCTGAATGTGCAGTAAAAAGAGAAGTTAGATGATGTGATGATAAGAGAAGTGTCAAGGTGGTGTGTAATGTTTACTGACTTTTAGTCTCTGTGAGATGAGATCAACACTGGTATATATTATCTAAACAGCCTAACAGACTTCCACCATTAAGAACATCTTGGTGTGCACTGCATCAGGTGGCAATAGATAAAGAAACAGAGGAAGAAATTCTTCTATTGCCTTCCAGAATATTGATATGCAACAGATACAGGGAGATGCAATGTGATATTTTACAGAATATCTCCATATATTTGTAGTAAATACACAACAGGAGCCTCTCACAAATGCAAAATAATTGCAGATACTTGCAAAAAAAAGGCAATAGGCAATATGTAAGGGAGTATACCAGATGAATTTAAGGTCCACAAAGAAACAGTTCAATTTTCCCTTAATGTTTGTTAGATATTGTCACTTTACAGAAGTTGAGATATTGTCTTGGAGGTACCGGAGGTATTGTAAGAACTCATCTTTTTACACAAAATTGGGAGAAATCTTTTAGGAATTAAGTGCAAGTCAGCATGAAGATAATTGACTGAGATGAGTGACTGTTTTGTTTTGTCTCTATTTATGGTTCTGAGTTGAAGTTGTTACGACTGAATGAATAATGTTGTTGTCTCTGAGCAGGCTGATCCTGAAGATGGTGTTTCCTACGCCTCCATCAGCTACACCAAGAAGACCAACAGGAAAGCCCCGGTAAGCTGTCTGAGTCATTACAGCCCTGATGTTGGTGAATAAAAAACACATCTCAGATAAGATTTTTTATTTTATGATTAAAAATTAAGGATTGTGACGTCAGTGACTTTGGTCCAGAATCAAATATTTCAACAGCTGCAGGTCAGAGGATCTCAGTAAACATGCAAACACATCTTCAGACTGAACTGACTTCACTGAGTCACAGTTTAGTTCCTCTTCATAATATTGTTTATTTCATTATTGAGCATCAAGCTGTGTTTATGTGATGCTCGCTATCATAATGTTGCATTTACTTGCATTATTCTCTATCATTTTTAATACAGAGAGACAAGAAATTGTTAAAATGTGGTCATTTTACAAAACCATGTAACAAGCAGGATAATGTACAGTGAGCAGGTCGGAGTCCTGCATCATCCTGTCAGGATTTATTTCATAATATCAACCTGCTCACTGTACATTATCCTTTACATAATCATCAGGTGAAGGCAGAAGTGTTACAAAAATCTGGGTCATCTCTCTGTGTAATGATTTCTTAAAGGTTTATAAATCATTTGTAATCATTAACAAATGCTTCATATTGTTTAGTAACAATGAAATAGATTTATAGTTTGTTTAATCGAGTTATTGAATAACAGATCATCAGCAATGTTTAAGTAACAAACGTACAGCTCAAATAATACCATTCAGGTTTTCTAGCACCCCCCTGACTCTTCATGCATTAATAATAGAAAAATAGAAAAAGTTCAGTTTACAGCCATGAGTGTCTGTGATATCTTAAATCAGTCGACTCAAACAAATCAACTCATTTGGAGAAAACAAAAACACAATGATCACATTTCTTCATGTTGTCCAAACACAACATATTGTGTGTGAGGAGGTTGTGTCACATTACTGTCATGTGTTTCTTTTGGCAAAAAGTGTATTTTAATTGTGGCTAATCTGTCATCACAACTTATTAAACATAGTTTATGGAGAAATGAAAACTCAGGAAAACATGAATACTTTTAGTCCTATTTAGATCATGATGTGGTGGTGCAATACAGCCTCTTGTGGTCAAAATGAGTATTACAACAAACACTTCAGTCACTTAGAAAGATTATCCTGACAAAACTTTTTCATCAGTTCTTCAGTCAGAAACACAGGAAGGAAACATTTAGAAAATAGATCACCAGACTTTTCTTTCTCACTCGCCTCTCAGCTCTTCTGTAGTTGTTATTTATGTGTTGTGCTGTTTGTTTATTGTTTTACAGGCTCTGGGTGAAGATGATGATGATGGTGCAGTGACCTACGCCACTGTGAAAGCTTCCTCTTCTTCTTCCTCTGCGGCTGGAGCTTCCATTGATCCCAGCAACCTCTACGCAACCGTCAACAAACCAAAGAAATAAGAGGCCACTGTATAGTTACAGCTCATATCATGACAGTTATTTTACTTTGATAACTGATGATGATAAATTATTAATATGCTTCTTTTTTCAAGTAGATGATTGTTTTCTGGATTTATTACTGTAGAAGACCTTTTTGTCCAGAAGGGGGTGTAGTGAGTTAACCAGTATGTAAATGATCATAATATCTGGTACATTTTGCTTGATGAACTTGTTATTATGAGCTTTAATTTTCTAGTATTGGGCTTTAAGTTAAAGGTAGAATAAGTAGATGGAGATGCTTTTTACAAATTTAAAATATACAAAAAATTTTGTCTTGTTTTCAATTTTTTGCTTCCTACATAATTCAGTATAATTCCACATTTAATAGCCTTGATGTATCCAGTATTAATCTAAAATGTGTAAAAATAATAAAACTAAATAAAATGAATTAATTCATAAATGACAAGATGTGTCCAAACTTTTGACTGGTACTTTGTCATTTTAGGATTGAACATTACGTTGGATTTTGCATTCAATCAATTGAGCAAAATTATAAAAATCAGTCAAACAGGATGACAAACACAAATGTAGCAAAAACAAATAAACAGTAAAAATATTTTTCTTTGTTGAACAGATATTTTCTGTAGTTGATTTGATGAAACTATCCTTTGAGGGAAGGAGGGTGTATGATTTTTTTGTTTGTCAAAACTATTTAGTTAATCTTAATTCTTCTACTACTAACACAGCATTGACAAACATTTTATGAAGCATAAATATGTCAATAATTGTCTCAAATGGCAAATTTACTATATTTCTTACATTTTAAGGTGAAGTGCATCTCTGTCTCTACCTCACCTGTCATCCAGTGACCACAGACTCTTTCCTCTGCTGGCAGTCAGAACTTCTTGTCTCGTCCTCTCTCTGTGGACAGACTGTGGTCACTGAGTCTGTATTTGTTCAGGTTCTGTCTCTGCTTTGTATCTCTGACAGTAAAAACATAATCTGCCAATATATATTCATGGTTTTAGGGCCAGATATCAATTCAGTTTGTTTTAGGGTTTGGTTTGCACTCTTACCATTCATACACATACACACACACACACACATGCATTATATTACTGATTGCAGATACACTCCATCTCTTACATTATTTCTTTGTGTTTTCCAATAAAATATTTAAACTATTGACTGGACTCCCTCATTTGTTGCAATACTGAGCCAAGTTGTAACAAATTGGGGCTTGTCTGGGATTTTAGGAATCCCTTCAGGATTTTATTTTGTTAGTTTTCTTGGCAGTTGATGTTTCCTTCACTGGTAGATAGTCACTTACAAAACAAAGCAATAATTAACAAACCAACAGAAGCAAGCTTGTGCGGTGGGTGAGGATGAAGATCAAACCCTCCAAATCGCGCAGCTTGTCCCTCAGGAAAGGGGCCAGAAGCGACCATATCACCTTTGTCGCAGGTGGTGAGGAGATCCCATTGTTGGCAAGTCAACCCGTCCGGAGCCTGGGTCGAACCTACACAGCAGACCTCTCCGACAGGCAGATGGGGGAAGCAGTGAGGAAGCAGTGAGGAAGCAGCTCGCAGACGGCCTGGTCAGAATCAATCAGAGCCAGCTCCGCAGCAAGTATAAAGTATGGAGCTACCAGTTCATACTGTACCCAAGGGTGATGTGGCCTCTGAAGATGAGCGAAGTCCCTTCCTCTGTGGCAGACAAGATGGATAGGCTGACAAACTCATTCATCAGGAAGTGGCTGGGACTGCAGAGATGCCTGTCAGATGTAGGCCTCTTCAGCAGGAACATGCTGCAACTGCCACTGCGATCCATTGGCCTGGGATACAAGCAGGAGAAGGCTCGGATGGTGCTGGAGCTGAGGGAATCCACTGATGAACTGGTGACAGCAGCTGGCTCCCAGATACGAACAGGGAGGAAGTGGAAAGCCCAGGAAGAGGTCAGCATGGCAATCAGCAGGCTGAAACACCGCAAGGTAGTCGACAGAGTCCAGGAGGGTCGAGCAGGCCTTGGGAGGAGCGAGACCCCCCTCTTCTGGTCAAAGGCCTCCAAGGAAGAGCAGAGGGCCATGGTGGTGGCAGAAGTGATGAGGATGGAGCAGGAGCGCCTCAGCATTAAAGTGGTTTTTCAGAGCCAGTAGGGAGGCTGGATGTCATGGTCTGAGCTGTGGAAGATCCCCCAAGCCAGGCTCAGCTTCCTGATCAGATCCACTTATGACACCCTACCTTGTCCCCGAAACCTCCACCAGTAGTTCGGTGCGGAAGAAACCTCGGTAGAGGAGTTTTTGCAGAATCCTACTTGGGAGTTATTAAAGACCCTCAATAAAGAGCAACTATTAAAAGTTGCAGAGCATTTTGATGTGGAGTGCCCTCGGCAAACATGCAAGGACGCTATGTTGTCTACTGTAAAGGCATATCTGGTGCAGCAAAAGGTTTTGCCTCATTTAGAGGAGTGTTGCTCAGACATGATGCCCCTGGCTGTGGGTAGATTTCTGGAACCTCCTAAACTGGTTCCTCAGGTTGAGGGGTTTGGAGGTACTTTAACATTTGAGCAGCAGAAGGAACTGTTAATATTACAGCATCAGCAGGCAGTAGAGAGTGAGGAGCGGGCCATGGAGCGTGCTTTTGAGCTTGAGAAGTTACAACTGAAAGTTCAGTTGCGTGAAGCCGAACTAAAGCAGGAGCAGCAAAATTTAGAAAGTTGCCGTCTTTACTTGATCAAAAATGGGATGTTCCCTCCCAGAGTAACTTCAGGACTCAGTCATTTTGATGTTCCAACTAACAGATTTTTCAGAAAAAGATCCTGATACATTTTTCTGTTATTAGAAAGACTGGCTAAAGCTAGGAAGTGGACAGACTCTGAACAGATGTTATTGTTGCAATGTGTTCTGACTGGGAAGGCTCAGGAAGCTTTTTCTGCTTTAAGTATGACTGACAGTGAGAGCTACAGAAAAGTAAAAACTGCAGATTTAAAAGAGTTTTGTCTGACGCAGAGACCTTTCCACAAGTGTGTGAGCTTCTTTTGTTGGAGCAGTCCACGTCTACTCTTCCAGACTGCATAGCTACTTACCTCTCAGAGCACAGGTAACAAGTAACAGTAAAAGCTGCTGTCTTGGCAGATGAATTATCCTTGATTCATAAAGTCCGTGGGGACTGCAGTCAGGGTGAGGTTTTTTCCGGTTCCCAGCAGCTAAATGGGTTAGAAGGTGAACCAGGAACTCATTTGGTCGATGCTAAACATGGTCGTTCTAAGCAAGACAAAAGTACGACTTGTAATTATTGTCTAGGACAGGGTCATTGAAAAAATGAAGGCCCTACATGGAAATCTAAAAGCAAATTTCACCAGGGCACAGTTCCTGTGAACCCCATTGGCCTTGCTGTCTCAGTCCGTGCAGCTGAAAAGGTTGAGGCTATTGCTGCTGTGCGGTTGCATACTAAGCCAGTTGAGACAGTTGTGCCTGCTAGTCCTGTAGGTTTTGGGCTGGATGAGCCTGACCTGGAGCAGCTGATCCAGGCTACCGCCCCTATGTCTCTAGTACTTGTGTCCTTGGCTGGGGAGTGACAAGGTACCAGTTAATATTCTTAGAGATCCAGGAGCCTTGGACTCTTTCATTCTCCTCTGATAGTGACACTGGCGGTTGTCCTAAACATGATGTCTTCTTGTCTTCAGACTTGGTGCAAGGTGGCGTTTCATTTGGTGTGTGTCCTAATCTTCCAGTGGCAGGGATACAAGTCCTTTGTTTCAAAAGAGAGTTGTGTGAAGCTGAGACGCTGTCAATATCAAACCTAGCACAAACTCGGTGTAAAATTAACAACTTGTTTGATCCATCCATCCATCTTCTTCCGCTCATCCGGGGCCGGGTTGCGGGGGCAGGGATACCCAGACTTCCCTCTCCCCAGACACTTTCTCTAGCTCTTCCGGGGGGATCCCGAGGCGTTCCCAGGCCAGCCGAGTGACATAGTCCCTCCAGCGTGTCCTGGGTCTACCCCGGGGCCTCTTCCCGGTGGGGCATGCCCGGAACACCTTCCCAGGAAGGCGTCCAGGAGGCATCCGGTATAGATGCCCGAGCCACCTCAGCTGGCTCCTCTCGACGTGGAGGAGCAGCGGCTCTACTCTGAGCTCCTCCCGGGTGACAGAGCTCCTCACCCTATCTCTAAGGGAGCGCCCCGCCACCCTGCGGAGGAAACTAACTTGTTTGATCATGGGTCTGAAAGGCATGTTTTCATGCTTAGAGGTAAAAGGTCCACCCATGTGTCCTCTGTGTTTGTCTACTCAGAGACTGGGTGGGTCATCAGTGGGACTGGTTGCACCTGAGAGCTGGGAGGAGCCATGAGAGACAGTACTCCACTGGGCTGTTGCAACCACCCCTCATGGCCTTCTCACCATTTTAGTTTGGGTTTGCACTCCTACCTTACCATTCATACACATACACACACTCATTTATCCACTCACACATGCATTATATTACTGATTGCAGATACACTCCATCTCTTACATTATTTCTTTGGGTTTTCCAATAAAATGTCCAAACGATCTAAACTAAGCTCCTTACTGACAGACCTCCCTCATGTACATTCAAACCTCTGCAGATGATCCAACATGTGGCAGCACATTTGGTTTTCAGTCAGCTCAAAGCAGCACACTCACCAGCAAAACAGAAACTAAAACACCTGTCCTGAGCTCCCTCCTGCAGGTCTACACTCCCTCCCTCTGTCAATGAAAAACACGTGATACCACCACCACAACAGGGCCTTAGGTCACCAGCTAGACTCTTGTCTTTGTTGTTCTCCAGTGGTGGAACGAGTTACTAAACTCTGTTTCATGTGCAGAGTCTCTCTCAGTCTCTAAAGACCCAGATGCATCATATGCACTCTATGCATCTTGCACTACTTATAGGCATTTGCTCTGTGACACTTACTCATGTTGTTTATTATTTATTTTTAGCTGTTTGGACATCTGTAACTTGCAACTTGGATGAACTTTGATCTCAATCAACAGCAAAGACGTGTGTGCGGTTAACCGTGTGCATTTGCCTCAGCAGACGATGGTCACTTCCTTGCATGTGCGCATGTGTGACTGTGCTAAAAGTCACTATGAGGAAGTGACATCATACTAACCAGAGGAAGTAGGTGCAGCATCTCTCTACTAAAGCAGGACTTTAGAGACTCAGACAGTTATCGGCGTGAGAACAAGAGACAGACGAAGGACAGAGACAGAGAATCATGATGGTTGAGTTCAAATGGATCCAAATTTCTTTGTTTCTTGTGGCGCTGCTTCAGTTTACAGGTAAGAATACAAATATCACATATATTACTGACTATATTATTACTATATGACTTCACTTTAACTTAACTAAGACAACAAAATCTGTTGTTTGTTTTTAACATGTTGACTTTAGTGAACTAAAGAAGAAATGATCATCACACTAACTATGAACATAACAAAGATTTACTCATTTCACTCATTTTTCATCATTTTCTCTCATCTTCTTAACAGCAGCAGCTGAACAACATCCTCCCTCCTTCACTGTCAGAGTTGGAGATGAAGTCACTTTGTCTTGTGGAAATGTGATAGACGGTCAACAAAGATGTGACAGTACTATATGGATCTTCAGTGGTGTAGGAAGAAGAACAGCAGTAGAGCTGGTTACATTTGGTCAGTTTGGTAGAGGAGGCAAATCTAAATCAGACAGACTGAGTGTTACAGAGAACTGTTCTCTGGTTATAAAGAAGGTCACAGTCGAGGATGTTGGTCGATACACGTGCAGACAGTTCGACGCATCAGGACAACATCAAGGTTCAGACTCTCAGGTTCTTCTGTCTGTTGTTACCAGTGAGTATTTACATCATAATGTTTTCAGCTCAAACTGTGAAACATTATAATAATTATGATTATAGTGATGAAGTTAATTTGACTCTTGTTGTTTTTCTCTCACAATATCTCCATCTGCACCAGTGACTGAACAGAAGAAGAATGATGAGGTGACATTAAACTGCTTTGTGTCGACATATGAACCATGTAAACACAAAGTGAAGTGGCTGTATAACATCAGCAAACCTGGCGACAAGAAGACGTCATATCCTTGCAAAGCTTCTCTGAAATTTCTGACCTCTGTTTATGATTACTCATCAAGATTTAATCTGAAGTGTGAAGTGACTGATGGTAACAAAGTGCAGCAGTTTCCCTTCAGTCTTCAGTCCTCAGGTGAGAAACCAGGTGAGAATATGTTGAGCTGTTTAAAGTCACTTCAAACTGATGAGAATAATTATCTAAAATATTTGTTTATTTTATGGATTTGAAGTTTTAATGTCACATCACAACACAAGTTTTGAACTGAACAATTTGTTGAGTTGTGTTTATCTGTTCAGGTGAGGAAACAACAACAACAGCAACAACTAAAGCAACAACAACTGAAGCAACAACAACAACTGATGATCCTTCAACAGAACCAAAAGGTAGAGACTCAACATTTTTATCTTTGTGTTTCCACTAAATTCACAGTTATCAAAGACCTGCAGGCAGAAGAACTTTTAGATCCTGACAGACACTTTGTGTCTCTGTTTTATGTTGTTTTGTGGTCTGTGTTTCGGGCTGCAACTAATGATTATTTTCAAAGTCAATTAATCAGTCAATTATTTTCTTACTCAATTGATCAATACTTGTTTGCCTATAAATTGTCAGAAAATGATGAAAAATGTTGATCAGTGTTTCCTGAAGCTCAAAGTGACGTCCTCAAATGTCTTGTTTTGTCCAAAACCCAAAGATGTTCAGTTTACTGTCAGAGAAGTAAAGAAACCAGAAAATATTCACATTTAAGAAGCTGGAATCAGAGAATTTTAACAACTTTTTTGCAAGAATTATTCAAAATAATCAAAAAAAACAAACAAACTGCCCTATTCATGACCATGTACACCTTCAATTTCAGCAACAAAAGAGATTTACTTAAGTTCTAACACCAGTTTACACATCTGAAAAAATGTATAAAGTTGAACTTTCTCCTCTCACATTATTTCTCTGTTCCACAGCTCCTACAGGTTGTTCTGCTGTCAACTACATCATGTTGGTTCTGCGTGT
>JAJHUR010111526.1:0-29809 GCA_027495735.1 Lutjanus campechanus | reverse complement strand
CTGAAAAAGGAAAGAAGCTCACAGACCAATCAGGAAACAATCGAGTACATCAAAGAGAAGATCAGTGAGAATCTGTCTCCAGAGAGAAGCATCAATCTGTTCCACTGTCTGAATGAACTGAATGATTGTTCTCTAGTGGAGGAGATCCAACAGTCCCTGAGTTCAGGAAGTCTCTCCACAGAGAAACTGTCTCCTGCTCAGTGGTCAGCTCTGGGCTTCATCTTAGGCTCATCAGAAAAAGATCTGGATGAGTTTGACCTGAAGAAATATTCTGCTTCAGAGGATGTTTTTCTGAGGCTGCTGCCAGTGGTCAAAGCCTCCAACAAAGCTCTGTAAGTACACAGATAACTGCAGATATTAACTTTATCACATGTGTCAGGATGGTCTCAGTGAGCTAAAGTCTGAGTCTCCTGATAAGATCTAGTCAACTGATTGGTTGATTAACTGAACTATCTGATATACTATCAATTGCTGTTATTTTCCAAATATACTCAATGAAAAACAGTAATTAATGTGTGAAACAACTTTTTCTACATCTTGTTCTATGTATTGGCGCGAGTTTGGTTGGAAGAATCTTGTTCGTTTTTTTGTTATTCCTAAAATGAAAACATATTTAATACCAACTAAACACACATGCTGGAGAGATTGTGGAGAGGTGGGGGCAGGCCATCACCACATTTCCTGGAGCTGCCCCAAGATACAAATATTTTGGGAATGCATTTGGAGAATCATCAGCAGATTCCAATGACATGCATGACCCTTTATCTGGGTGATCTACCTGAAGGAATAACAGGAAATGATAAAGTATTAACTGCAGCAAAACAAAGCCATAACTCGTAAATGGTTACAAACCAGCCCACCTACAGTGGAAAATGGGATGGAAATTATTAAGGAAATTCATGAGATGGAAAGCCTGACTTTCCTTCTGAGACTGTGAAAAGATGTATACATTGCAAAATGGACAAAATACTTGCTGGAATGAGGAGTGTGGTTGGTGCCCCTCTCCCCTTTTATGATCTAAATCCTTTTTGTTTTGTATTGTTTTAAATGTCATTCGCCCTCCTCCTTTGACATACTTTACCAGCCTTGCAGAATTATATAAATATTTTGAAATGATTGTATAAATATGCCCTTGTACATATTTTCTGATTTAAGTCTGCTGGACTGAAACGTGTGGATAGTATAGTGCCTGGCAACTCTGTTTGTTGTACTGTACATTAGTTTGTTTGATTCTCTTTTGTTTTTTCTTACCAAAAAATATGAATAAAATCTAAGTATCAAAAAAAAAGAAAAGAAAAGAAAAACACTAATTCACCAAAAAGTGGACCAAACTTCTTCTTACTTGGGATGCTAATAAACAATTGTTCAATCCAGCAGCTCAGTAAGAGAATGTACAGAATTATGATGTGTTTTATGATTTAGACAACAGAAACAGTCACAGTGTTTGTCTTTGTCATTAACTCTCCTTCAGGCTGAGTGGCTGTAATCTGTCAGAGAGAAGCTGTGAAGCTCTGTCCTCAGTCCTCAGCTCCAAGTCCTCCAGTCTGAGAGAGCTGGACCTGAGTAACAACGACCTGCAGGATTCAGGAGTGAAGCTGATCTCTGCTGGACTGGAGAGTCCACTCTGTAGACTGGAGACTCTCAGGTCAGATCACACTGTGAAGCTTTTGTGTAACATTGTGTTGTTCTTCAAACATGAAATGCTTTATGGCAGGAGTTCTCAACCATTTGGGATGTTTGAACTGGCAACGTAGAATGGTCTCATGAGTCAGTGGGGTGTGCAGGAGTGAACGTTAGACCTGACTGATCCTTTCCAGACATGTTTTAAGACATTTAAAACAATCTGTTAAGGATAACATTTTCTATCTGATATGGGTTTCCCCATTGTTCTCCCTGAGTCCCAGCAGTACTGTTTGGGGATAGGACGAGACCATACAGGGCTTTGAACAAAGACAAAAGAATCTTACAAGAAATTTTATACAGGACGGAGAGCAAGTGCAGAGATGCAAGTACAGCACACAAAAGGTTCACAGTCGGTCTCTGCTAGAAGTCCAGTACTCACCACTATGCCGATGTGACACATTAAAAATTTAACTGCAAAAGACACAATTTGTTTTTAGCCAAAATGTCAACTGTAGCATGTAGCAGGTAGCATGTAAACATGGTGTCAATCTCGCGAGACTTCGTATATATCTTAATGGAATGGATGAAAATATTGTGAGAGAGACCATTCTCTCTCTGTTTGTGTGTGTGTGTGTGTGTGTGTGTCCAGTCTGTCAGGCTGTCTGATCACAGGTGAAGGCTGTACTTCTCTGGCCTCAGCTCTGAGATCCAACCCCTCCCATCTGAGAGAGCTGGACCTGAGCTACAATTATCCAGGAGACTCTGGAGTGAAGCTGCTGTCTGCTGGACTGGAGGATCCAGACTGGAGACTGGAAACTCTCAAGTATGAACATTAGGGGTGCAACAGATCACAAAACTTGCAGTTGTGATTGATATAAGGCCTTCTGAAGGTTCATTCTGACTTTGTTTCTTCCTCCAGGGTGGATCATGGTGGAGAGCAGTGGATGAAACCTGGTCTGAGGAGCTGCAGCCTGAGTATGTGTTCACTGTGATTGATGAAAACAAGGCAGCTCATGTTCAAGTAGTTTAAACCAAAAGCTTCTGTATCTGCATTCAACTGTCAGTTTGAAAGAAGATCCAGAAAGATGAGAAGTTTTGATCTAATTAACAGTCAGTCTGTTAATGAAGCAACAAATAAACACATCAGGTGTGTTAGATGATAAACTGCTGCTGTGTTGTGTCTCGTTCTCTCCATCAGATGCCTGTGAACTCACAGTCGACACAAACACAGTAAACACAAACCTCCAACTGTCTGACAACAACAGGAAGGTGACATATGTGAGAGAGGAGCAGCCATATCCTGATCATCCAGAGAGGTTTGAGGACTGGTGGCAGCTGCTGTGTAGAAATGGCCTGACTGGTCGCTGTTACTGGGAGGTCGAGTGGAGAGGATGGGTTAATATATCAGTGAGTTACAGAGGAATCAGGAGGAGAGGAGGCAGTAAAGACTCTTTGTTTGGATGCAATAATCAGTCCTGGAGTCTGAGCTGCTCTGATATTTATGGTTACTCTGTCAGTCACAATGAGATCACACAAAAGTTCCCATCCTCCTCCTCCCCCTCCTTCTCCTCCTCTGACAGAGTAGCAGTGTATGTGGACTGTCCTGCTGGCTCTCTGTCCTTCTACAGAGTCTCCTCTGACACACTGATCCACCTCCACACCTTCAACACCACATTCACTGAACCTCTTTATCCTGGATTTGGAGTCTGGCCAACTTTGTCTGATTCTTCAGTGTCTCTGTGTTCACCGTAAACCAATCATTTTACTTTGTACAAATATGATTCCACAGTGTTTATAAATGTGACGTTGTTATAAAATGTTTGACATTAGTTGTGTAATGTATCTGAGCTCTGAGATCTCTGTATCATCTCTTCTCATGTAACGTGTGTCTGAATGATAAATGCTGTGATCTGATCATATCTTTGGTGTCATGTTTTATATTTTATTTTGTTCTTGAAAATTCAATAAAATATGATGTAAAAAATAAACCGGAGAGACATTTAACCAAACAGAATCATGTTGTTGATTTAATTTTAATTTGTCAGTTTTATAAATGTAAAACAAAAAATGGATTTTGTTTTTTCTTTTTCTTCATTGCAGTTGGGATGAGTCATTTAAACAGTAAGTGTAAGGTTTTGATCGGCCAGATACAACACACTATATGTTTCTTAATGTATTTTTGTATTAATGTATTATTCATTCATCCATTTTCTGTAACCGCTTATCCGTGAGGGTCACGGGGAGCTGGAGTCTATCCCAGCTGACTTTGGGCCAGAGACGGGGCACACCCTGGACAAGTCGGCAGTTCATCACAGGGCTGAAACACACAGACACAAACAACCACTCACTCTCACATTCATACCTATGGGCAATTTAGAGTCTCCAATTAACCTGCTGCATGTCTTTGGACTGTGGGAGGAACCCACACAGACATGAGAACATGCAAACTCTACACAGAAAGGCGACAGAGGCAGAGCCAGCGACCTCGGGCGGACGGCCCGAGGGCAGGGCAGGAGCAGAGGCGGAGACCTCAGGCGGCCGACTCGAGGGCAGAGCAGGAGCAGAGCCGGAGACCTGAAGTGGATGACCAGGGGGCAGAGCAGAGGTTGACCTGCGGACCTCAGGTGGGCAGCAGAGCAGAACAGGGTGACCACCCAGATGTAGGCAGCTGACGACGAAGGTGAAGGCGGCGAGACCCCTCAGGTGGCCGATGGCGAAGGCAGCGGGACCCCACTGGTGGCCGACAGTGAAGGCAGTGGGACCCCAATGGCGGCCGACAGCGAAGGCAGCGGGACCCCAATGGCGGCTGACAGCAAAGGCGGCAGGACCCCAATGGCGGCCGACAACAAAGGCGGCAGGACCCCAATGGTGGCCGACAGCGAAGGCGGTGGGACCCCTCTGAAGGACGAGCAGGCAGTCAAAGGCGAGGATGAGGAAGGGACCCCTCAGAATGCCAGGGACAAGGCCCAGATAAGGCCGCTGGCACCAGAAAGCTAGGCTACAGGTTGAAGCCAGCTGCGAGGCAAGTCTCTGATCTCTGAAGCACCAGGCAGGAGAAAGTCATCAGGGCTGAGTGGCTGGTGTCCGGCAGCAGGGAGTCCAACAGGTGAACTGGGGAAGCCCCAGAAACCAGAGTTTGCTGCTTGGGCCCATCCCTAGACTGCAGCCAGGGTGGAACAGAAACTGCTGATGACAGTAGTCCAGGTGGAACAGGAAGTGACTGTGGTGATGGCCCAGCCAGAAAAGGTACAGGAAGAGGCTGCAGCGGCGATGTTGCCGACTGTCCCACCGGAACAGAAGATGATGGCGACAGCCCAGCTGGAACAGAAGATAGCTGCAGCCCAACCAGGACAGGAGACAGTGACGGTGACCCAGCCGGAACAGGAGATGGCTGCGGTGACCCCACCGGGGCAGGAGATGATGATGATGGTCTCACCAGAACAGGAGATGATGGCGACGGTCCCACCAGAACAGGAGAAGATGGCGGTGGTCCCACCAGAACAGGAGATGATGGCGACGGTCCCACTAGAACAGGAGATGATGTCGACGGTCCCACCAGAACAGGAGATGATGGCGACAGCCCAGCCAGAACAGAAGATAGCTGTGGCAGCCCCATCAGAACAGGAAGTGGCTGTGGCCCAGCCAGAACAGGAGATAGCTGCAGCCCAACCAGTACAAGAGACGGTGGCGGTGACCCAGCCGGAACATGAGATGGCTGCCTTGACCCCACTGGGGCAGGCGATGGTGGCAACGGTCCCACCGGAACAGGAGGTGGTGGCGACGGTCCCACCGGGACAGGAGAGATGAAGGCTGGGTTGCTGGGCAGCAGAACCTCCGTGGCGCTGGGCAGCTGAGGTTCTGAGACGCTGGGCAGCTGATATCCCACCAGGACTGAAGGTGGAGCTGGCAGGAGGCTAGTAGGCCGAAAGCTAGCCTTTTCTGTAGCTGGCAGGGGGTTAGCAAGCTGAGCTGTACACTGGGCCACAACCATGGTTAGCTGCTGAACCCAGGAAGTAAACGCTGACAGTGTCTCTTTGCAGTAGGCCATCAAATCTTCATGCTGCTGGAGAATATTTACCAGTCCATCCAAACACTTCTGCTCTCTGAGGGTGTGTGCTGGGTCCATTTCTACTCAGATCGTACTGTGATGTGTATAATTTGGACCCAGATGCAGCACACCAAACAACAGAGTGCGTTGGTAATTTACAGAGGCTGATCAGAATCCAGGGCAGACAATGAAAAACAAGTCCAGATAGTTCTTTGAGCTCAGAGCCCACACAAAGTCTCTGGGGGTTAAGGCTCAGGTACTGAGTAGAGCAGAACTGAGGGACAGTGGGAGCAGACTGACCAGGCAGGTGAGCTGATGCGGGATGAGCCACAGGGTAGTGAGGACCAGACGGAGAAGTGGGGACCAGGCGGGTAGATAGACCAGGCAGGTAGACAGGCCAGGCGGATAGACAGGCCAGGTGAGTAGACAGGCCAGGCAGGCACAGTTGGGACCAGGCAGTGAAGTGGGGACCAGATGAGTAGACAGACCAAGCACACTGCCACGTCACAGGAGGGAAACACCAACCAGCCACAGGGACAGGCAGACAAACATCAGGAATACAGAAGCAGATCACAGGCTCAGGGACAGAAGGCTGTGGCGGTTTCCCAGAGATCAGATGAGGCAGGTGAGTCCAATGCAGGCAGGGTAGACAACTGGAGATCAGACAGGTCATGAGTGTTGCAAAGTCCTCCATGAAGGCAGGGAACGATCTGACAAAGAGTGAGTGAGCTGGAGAGCCGATATGCTGGGCTGATTAGGGATGAGCTGCAGCTGGGCTTGCAGGTGGAGTTGGGCTGATTAGGTGGGAGTGGCTGAGAGGTGGAGTGGAGCAGAGGCATGGAGAGTGGAAAAATACTGAGACAGAGGGACAGGGGGGAAACTGGGAGGATGAAACTGTGAAAGAAATGCAGACTGAAACAGGTGGTTTAATGATAAACAAAAAGTAACTAAAACACAGGCTTACATGAACAAAGAAGTGGAAATCCAAAAGACAAAAACTAAACCAGGCAAAATCCAAAAAGGTATAATTCCAAAAATCCAGAAGGGGTAAAAGTCCAAAAAAACACAGGGAGAAAGACAGGGAAGGCTCAGGGACTCACACCAAAGTCAACACACGACCTGACAAAGAAACAGAGAAACACAAGGACTAAATAGAAAGAAAGCTAATCAGACACAGGTGGGAAAACAACGACAGGTGAACAAAATCAATGATCAAAAAAGAGCGGGAAAACAGATAAAGACAGGAAGTAACAACAACAAAGACATACAAGGGAAGAGACAAGACTACACAATAAAACAGGAAATGATCAACAAAAAGTCTAATCATGACAATCTTCATGATTATCTGTATCATGCCCCTCCCTTCCTGGTGTATACAGATAATAACCCCCAACAGGTCACAGGTGGGTTGCTCAACTGGCCGACTTTAACTTTTCTATAAAGTACAGACCTAGTGAAGACAATGCTGATGCAGACGGCTTCTCTTACATGCCACTGGACACAAATACACTCATGGAACAGTGTACAGAAGAAGTGACCCAGGTGATGTGATCTGTTCGGGGATCTATAATGCAGAAAGACACTCCACCAGCCTGGTTAACAACAGCTCACATAGAGACACTGAACGTGGTGAGCGATGCATGTTTACCGACTTTAACTAAACCATTAACACCAGAGCAGATTAGTGAGAGTCAAGAGAGAGACTCTGTCATTGATTGAGTCCTACAGTACAAAAAGAAAACCAGCACCCTCCCAGAAGGTCTTTTAAAACTGAACCTGCAAATGTAAGAGTCTTACTGAGGCAGCGGTCGATAACGGGATCCTCTACAGAAAAGCAGGAGGTAAATGTCATCTTGTCTTGAGCATCAGCAGACAATATTTCAAGAGTTACACAAAGAAATGGGGCACCTGGAGGTTGAGAGGATTTGTGACAGATTTTATTGGGTCAAGATGCACAGTGACACTGAACGTATGCGAGTGTCTGAAGGCAAAGCAGCCACACGAAGCAACTAAAGGTCCTCTGATACCCATTGTTACTACAAACCCATTTGAACTAGTCTCTAAAGACGTTTTGCATTTGGAGACCTGTATGCAAGGATTTGAAAACATTCTTGTTATAATGGACCATTACACTGGTTCTGCTCAAGCCTGTGCCACCAAAAATTGTTTTCCAAAAACTGTGGTAGAGAAACGATTTTGCCCTTCGCTCTGGCTTCTCAGAGAAAATCCACAACAACATGGGAAAAGAGTCTGACTGTCAGCTGATGGCTCAGTTACAGAAGTTATTATTACCCACAAGGCAATGTCATTTTTGTCCCCACCAAAGAGCACCTTGTCCTACTGAACGTACTAAACAACACACGAAGCACAACAGCTTTTTCCTTTTATTGCCTGTTTTAATTGTTAGTTGTTTGGTTTGTAAAATGTCAGAAAATAGTGGAAAATGTCCCTCAGAAGTTTCCAGATTCTTTGGTGTTTCACCAACTGGGCCATTTTCTTCCAATCCTGCCAGGATGCTGATGAACTCACAGACACTATTACATCATATATTAAATTCTGTGAAAAAGTTGTGTCTGAAATGTCTGAAATTGTGAAAAATTTCCCAAATAACAAGCCCTGGGTTTCCAAGCAGCTTAAAAGCTGCCTTAATGAAAGGAAGACTGCTTTCTGCACTGGTAATATGGAGTCACTGTCTGAAAAAAGGAGGCAATTAAAGGGATAAATCTGTAAGGCGAAAATTGATTTTAAAAATAAGGTAGAGGGAAAATTTTTAATTGACAATATGAAACAGGTGTGGGATGGACTAAAGAAGTGAACAAAACTCCCTCTGCACAGCCAGCCTCAAGAATCAGGTGCTGGTCGGCTGCAGGAACATCTCAAATCAAATCATACAAAATTGAACAAAGCATTTCACCCGTGGCTTCCTCAGGTTCGGCTCATATTAATGGGAGGCTCAAGTAAAAAGGGTGATTTTACTGATGTGATGTAACAGCCAAACTTTTATCAATGAACTGAACAAATTTTACTGTAGATTTGATACTGTGGATGACAGACCTGAATGAGATGAGATCTGCAAAAATCTCCCTGCAGTGACATCTATAGTTATCAGTGAGGATGATGTTTCCTCAAGTCTTTTTAAGCTGAAGCCAAATAAAACCACTGACCCAGATGGTCTGAAAGCTCACCAGACTGTGCTCCTCAACTAACAGGAGTTCTCACAAGGCTGTTTCAGACCTTAACAGACACACTCACAAAGTGCACACAAGGCACATTCCTAAAAAGCCAGGTGCAAACACACCAAATGATTTTCATCCTATTGCATTAACCTCCATACTGTGTAAAACTATGGAGCGGGTTTTAGCCAGTCATTTGACCACCACTGTGGCCACTATGTTAGACCCATAACAGTTTGTATATAAGAGGGACAGAGGCACAGACGATGCTGTGCTGACTCTGCTTAATACAGTGACAAAACACCTTATGTACCCCAAAGGACCCCAAAGGACCCCAAAGGACACATATCCTTCTGAAAAGACTCACTGATTAACTCTCTTCCTTATTGCTTTGGATCAGGAACTTTCTCTCTGGCCGCCCACAGAGGGTTTGTGTTTGGGAGAGCAGGTCAGATGTGCTCACTGTGAGCACTGGCTGCCCACAAGGATGTGTTCTCTCCCCGGTGCTATTCTCATGTTTTACAAATGAATTCATGGTCAACGACCCACATTTTAAGTTGCTCAAGTATGCGGATGACATGGCCTTAGTTTGCCTTCTTCAGAAATCAGATCCTTTAGGTGAAGCAGCCTGTTTGTTTCATACTCAGACACTTCAACCGTGGTGTCATATTAAACAAAAGAACTAATCATTTGCACAAAACAAGATCTGAAGGCAGAACCAGTTTCACTTGATGGTCAACATGTTGAAACTGTGGATAACTTTAAATACCTCGGCACATTTCTAGACTCTCAGCTGAGCTTCTCTGAAAACACAGTTTATCTCTCAGAGATGCTCACAGTAACTTTATCTTCTCAGGAAAACTCTGTGGTGTGGTTTGGAGCTTATTAATAAAACTATGGTGGAAAGTGTTTTAACTTTTCATCTTCCTGCTTGGTACAGTCACCTGAATTGCAGACTTGAGAATAAACTTCCTAGGATTGTGTCAATGGCAAGTAAGATAATTGGCAAACCCCAGAAGCCTTTGCTCCAACTTTTTACAGAGAGGACGAGGAAGAAGGCGAGGAGCGTCCTGTCAGATCGCTCTCATCCTCTCTCCAGCCAGTTTGAGCCTTTAAGCTCTGGGAGGCGCTACAGAGTCCCTCTGGCAACTAAAAATGTACTTAAGAAATGCTTCGTGCTATAAATATTCTTAACTCTGCAAAGTGACTGATGGGGTATGGACCACAGCCATGACATGAACTGCTCTCAATATTTAATGGTTAATGTTTATAATGTATCTAGTTTTATCTGTGTACATGTTTTTTACTGACTGTTGAGTCCTGTGCTTGGTGAGCCGAAGACAAATTTCCACCCCGGTGGACAATAAAGATTTATTCTATTATCCTAAGTAAACTGTCAATCAGAAGGTCACTTGCAGCACCCATGTTTAGACTATGTCACTGGATCAACTGGACTTTTGCAAATGAAAAGAAAATGTTTTTGTTTGAATATTATTGATGAGTGGATTACTGGGATTCTCCAATGGTGAATTACAGTTTTGTAATTGTGAGTTTGGTTGTTTTATACTCTGATTCTACCTCCTGTATGGAAATGGTTTATATCAGTGTTAATAAAAGAGTCTCAGCTTTCTAACAGCATGTTTCATGGGTAGTGTATATATTTACATGGTAGTTTACAAAGTAGTTCTTTGCTTTGATCCCACCACCACTGACCGCGGAGCTCAAGGCTGTACGGTCCAATAAACTCACAGCTGAGATTATGAGGCTTCAGTGAGGCACAACCACATTTGATATGATCTATAATGATCTAATAGTTTTGGAAATAAATGTAGACATATATATCATTTGTTTTTCAGGCTGTTGGAATCAGAGCAGGAAGAAGAAATCATTTCTCTGCGTCAGGAGACGGGTTGGACTCTGATACTGCACTGCATGCTGATTGGACAGAAATTATTTATGTTTTTATTGAGGTTTGAGTTGGACAAGCAGGTCTGAAGGTCCATCCATTCAGTTACTTTATTTTATGTCCAAATAAATAATTACCTACCTTTATTATTTTATGGTTTCAACATTAATTTACTCTCTCACAGTTTCCAGTAGTGGAAAGTAAATAAGAACTTTCTCTCGAGTACAGTTTTGTGGTACTTGTACAACTGAGTTTACTTTATACTGAGTACTGAGAAAACTTTACACTTCTACTTCTGCTGCTTCACTACATTTTGAAGTTTATACTTTTTACTGCACTACATATATTCAGTATCTTTATTTATTAGTAAATACTATGGAGACTAATGAATAAATATGACGTATTATTATGGGTTAAGATGACACATTATTGATCCCCAGAGGTAAATTCACACATTACTAGAGCTGTAAGAAAAGACTGATATACTTGAGTTTCACAGTATTATGTTTTGTATTTTTGTTATTTGTGTTTTGACCATGTTCTCTCTTCTCTCCTTTTCTACATTGTAATAGGAGAGCACTCATGACATGTCTTTCATCCAATCAAACTATTTGATCACAACTAACTGTTGATAATTGATAATAAATCAGTAAAAGCTGAACTTTGTCCTGTGCTGCAGGTTCAGACTGGTTTAGAGTTTTTATTACTGCTGTGTGGAGTTTCTATTGAAGCAGGTCGTCCCGCTCAGATGAATCTAACCCTGTTTTTCTACACAGACCTGATCAGGACACAAGTGAGCTGCTGGACTGACAGACATTCATGGAAATAAACTGAGTAAGTGAAACTCTGCTGGATCCAAATTCTCTTCACTAACAGCTTTTCTGTCATTCATCATGACGTATTTTAGGTTTGAAAAACTATTTCAGATTGTTTGAAAGTGTTTCTTAATGCATTCATCATTTCAAACATGTTTTCACATGTTTACACTTATTTTTCAGCCAATGATCAATCTGGCAATAATTTTTCCCCAGATAGTTGTTTGGTTCATAAAATGTTGATCAGTGTTTCCCAAAGTCCAAGATGACGTCCTCACATGTCTTGTTTTGTCCACGACTCAAAGATATTCAGTTTACTGTCAGAAAGGAGTAAAGAAACCAGAAAATATTCACATTTTAGAAGCTGAAATCAGAGAATTTTGACTTATGAATGGTTTTACTCAAACTGATTAATTGATTGTGAAAATAGTTGCCATTTAATTTAATAATCGATTAATCGCTACAGCTCCAGTCAAGATAGTATAAGGTGATCCAGAAATAGAAGTAAAGATGGTGAGGGACATTGATTAATGCACAAATTACATCTTACCAAGATTTATTAATCAGGTCTATTGTTGATTGGGTCATGATAGTTTGTCAGTCTTTGAAAGTTGGTCCCCAGGAAAAAGGTTTGAACACTGATGTGGAGAACTTTGTAAGGTGATGTGAAGTTCATGGTCTATGTTTATTCCTCTCACTAACAGGATTGTTGCAGCCACACCAGAATAACAAGACAGGTTTTAAAATTTGCGGGTGAAGCTGATAAGATTTAGTTATGTTTCAAGTAGTGGCAGCAGTGTAGAACTGTGTCAATAAGTGAATATCATTATCAATAACTATAAGAGCATTCTAGTTGTGTTGCGTTAATGTTTTTTTTAAGTTGTAAAAGTTGATTGAAATCTTAGGGACACACTCATACCCAGACATTAATCTGAGCACACTTGATCCCAAAGTCCAGTTTGTTTGATAAGTGTGAACACTATGTACTGTGGTGGGACAACAGTTCATTGATCCATGTGCGAGTCTATGTCTTTAACATAGTTTGTCTCTCAACGCTCCCTGTCTCTTCCAGAACTGGCATGTATGCAGGCAGCACAGGCTCATCTCATCAAGATACAGGAAGGCAGGCGAGGGTCGTCACTGACAACGTGTCCCAAACATTACCAAGAGCTGTTTGACTCCACTTTATGATATTTGGGATCTTGTGATTGGTGTTTACAGTCTGGTGGTCAAGACATAAACAAATGTCGCCTAGTTGATGACATGGACGTACTCTTCATCAACGTGCTGTCTTAAACACATGAGCCCCACCTACTTTCAACAAATAAAGCTGGAGAATGACAGAGAGAAAGAGATATGGTGGAGTTGTACAGAGGCAAAATGTGAGAGCTTTAATTTTTTAAGTTCTCAGTATCACACACTTTACCTCTGCACAGCCACACCCTGCTTTTTCTGTCACAGATTATGACACAGCTTCGTTAAATACTCAATTCGGATTGGTCGATTAAGGCAAAGTCTGTTATTTCTGAATAGCAGATTGTTGCTATGGACGCAGTTCTGATAATATTTTGGAGGAGACATGAAATCATTTTTAAAACAATACATTATTTTTTTTTATATTTTTTTTTAATGACAAGACAAAGATAAAAATTGATGGTGGACCTTCTGACTAGTCTGAGGTCTTTTAGTAGCAAAGAGTTTAAATAGAAGTAACAAGAAGACTCAACCTTAAAGTGGGTAACATGCTTATAATCCAAAAGGCCAGTGCCTCGTTTTCAATAGTGCTGTGGTGTAACTGGTGCTTTTTGAACTTTTTGAAGCTTATCTTGGGACTTGGGGCTTCCTGAGCTAGTAAGCAGAGCAATGATGTCAGATATTTTTTACAGAACTCCTGGTAATACCCAGCCATCCCCCCAAAAATAGCGGAGCTCACAACGCGTTTGGGTAGCCGGAAAATCAACAATTGCTTGTGCCTTGGTCATAACGGGGCAAACTTGGCCCTGACCTACTTGTTTACCTAAGTAGGTGACAACAGCCTCACCAAACTCACATGTGGCAAGTTTAAGCATCAGAGAGGCGGCGTGCAAACGATCAAAAGTCTCACAAGCTGTACCTCTTTAAGTCCAGCCAACAGAACAGCAGCAGGAGCTCTAACTGGCCAGACTCTGCACACAAATCAAACATAAACAGCTCCAGTGTTGACCAATCAGAACTCCTGTTGCTGCTCTGATATTTTTGTGTTTCTGTTTTCCTTCAGATTGACAATCCCACCTGATTTTAACAGGGAGCCACGATGACACCAGAGAACCTTTTGAAGACTCTGGAGGAATTAACAGACGATGAGCTCAAGGACTTTAAATGGTATCTGAAGCTGCCAGACGTCATGGGAGACAACAAAACCATCAAAGTGTTCAAGCTGGAGAATGCTGACAGACGGGACACTGTGGATCTGATGGTGAACACGTGTGGACTTCATGGAGCTCTGAAGGTCACCATGAAGGTTTTAGAGAAGATACCCAGGAATGATCTGGTGCAGAGTCTGTCAGACATCAGCTCAGGACCAGAAGGTCAGTCACACTTTTTCTGTTTTAATTTGTATTTTCAGATAAAGAAAGATGGACACACAACTTGTAAAAGAAATGTTTTTGCCATTACTGATCCGAGAAATGATGTGAGGATGAGTGAAGATCTTCAGTTCACAAAACAATCCTGGAGTTTCAGCAGAAAACAGGGTTGCAGCCAAATCCAGTATAATTTGAGTGAATGGTGACCACATTTAAAACGTAAAAAAAGAACACAAAACAAACACAAAATGCCTCCATCCTGCCACTCAGACTCAAGCCGGATGCACAAGAGATTTTCACACAAGCATCCATTAAGAGAATAGATACATCAACGCCATGTTAACATGCTACCTGGGAGGCTACAGTTGACATTTGTGGTCAAATTTGAAAGTGATACTACAAGATTATGCCATTTTATATTTACTCACCACTATGCCCGATGTGATGATAAGTGAAGATCTTCAGTTCACCAAACAATCCTGGAGTTTTGGGAGGAGCAGGGTGGCAGCCTCCCTGCCCGTGCCAAAGTCTCGCGAGATTGACACCATGTTTACATCTTACCGGCTACGTGCAACAGCTGACATTTCGGCTAAAAACATGGCGTAAATGGCATCTTTTGCAGTTAATTTTTAATGTCGCGGCTTGCAGACTCTTGGATTACACCACACAAGCAGGATGGAGATATTTTGTGTTTGTTTTGTGTGCTATTTTTAACGTTTTATCCGTGGTCACCATTCACTGCCATTGTACTGAATGAGGCTGCTACCTTGTTTCTCCTAAAACTCCAGGATTGTTTGGTGAACTGAAGATCTTCACCATCATCACATCAGCACAGGGGTGAGTACATATTGAGTGGATTATCCTTAAGGGTGGAATATTGCTTTAAGTCATCGACCATTGTTGTCTCAGAGAGCAGATGTATGATGGCTGTAACTGATTTAATGCTCTTTTCTTGACTCCTCGGCCTGAGGTTTTATATCTCAGCCAGTGAAGTTATGTTGCTGTTTGTCTGTTTGTCAGCAGTAAAACTACTGGCCCAATTTTCATAAATGCTGATGAAGGGTGTGGACCAAAGAAGAAACCATTAAATTTTGCAGTGGATGCAAATCACAGGGCAGAAACACAAATTGTGTTTCACTCTCAGTAATATTGTGAGAGATGTCATTTGTCTGGAGGCATAAAAGGGGAACATGAGAAGGACATGTTATAAAGATGGAAGGAAGCAATGTGGGCCCGCCTTCCTGTAGGCCCATCACCCGCAGGACGGTTCACAAGGGGCCGATGCATTGTGGTTTGGGTGGCGGTCGTGGGCGGGGGCCCCGACGGCCCAATCCCTGGACACAGAAGCTGGCTATGGGGACATGGAATGTCACCTCTCACCTCACCTCTCTTCGGCCGTATGTCTTGGACACTCGGGTGAAGAGAGGGGCTGAGCTGTCAACTGATCACCACCTGGTGGTGAGTTGGATCCGCTGGCGGAGGAGGAAGCTGGACAGACTTGGCAGGCCCAAATGTGTTGTGAGGGTCTGTTGGGAACGTCTGGCGGAACCCTCTGGCAGAAGGGTTTTCAACTCTCACCTCCAGGAGAGCTTTGACCAGAGGGAGGCTGGAGACATTGAGTCTGAATGGGCCATGTTCTCCGCCTCCATTGTTGATTTAGCCGTTCGGAGCTGTGGCCATAAGGTCTCCGGTGCCTGCCGCGGTGGCAATCCCCGAACCCAGTGGTGGACACCGGAAGTAAGGGATGCTGTCAAGCTGAAGAAGGAGTCCTATCGAGCTAGGTTGGCTCGTGGGACTCCTGAGGCAGCTGACGGGTACCGGCAGGCTAAATGTGCTGCGGCCTGGACGGTTGCAGAAGCAAAAACTCGGGTATGGGAAAAGTTCGGGGAGGCCATGAAGGAGGATTACCGGTCGGCCTTGAAGAGATTCTGACAAACCGTCCGGCGCCTCAGAATGGGGAAGCAGTACCCTGTCAACACTGTTTACAGTGGAGGCGGGGTGCTGTTGACTTCAACTGGGGATATTGTCGGGCGGTGGAAGGAATACTTCGAGGATCTCCTCAATCCCAGGAACACGCCTTCCATAGAGGAGGCAGGGGCTGGGGACCCAGAGGTTGATTCATCCATCACTCAGGCTGAAGTCACTGAGGTAGTTCGGAAGCTCCTTGGTGGCAAGGCACCCGGGGGTGGATGAGATCCGCCCTGAGTACCTCAAGTCTCTGGATGTTGTAGGGCTGTCTTGGCTGACACGCCTCTGCAACATCGCGTGGCAGGTGGGAAGAGTGCCTCTGGACTGCCAGACCGGGGTGGTGGTCCCTCTGTTTAAGAAGGGGGACCGGAGGGTGTGCTCCAACTATAGGGGGATCACACTCCTCAGCCTCCCTGGTAAAGTTTATTCCAGGGTACAGGAGAGGAGAATTCGGCCGATAGTCAAACCTCGGATTCAGGAGGAACAATGCGGTTTTCGTCCTGGTCGTGGAGCACTGGACCAACTCTATACCCTCAGCAGGGTGCTTAAGGGTTCATGGGAGTTTGCCCAACCACTTCGCATGTGCTTTGTGGACTTGGAGAAGGCATTCGACCGTGTCCCTCGTGGCATTCTGTGGGAGGTGCTTCGGGAGTATGGAGTCCGGGGCCCTCTACAAAGGGCTGTAAGGTCTCTGTATGACCGGAGCAGGAGCTTGGTTCGCATTGCTGGCAGTAAGTCAGACCTGTTCCCAGTGCATGTTGGACTCCAGCAGGGCTGCCCTTTGTCATCGGTTCTGTTCATTATTTTTATGGAAAGAATTTCTAGGCGCAGCCAGGGGCCGGAGGGAGTCCGGTTTGGGGACCACAGGATCTCATCTCTGCTTTTTGCGGATGATGTTGTCCTGTTGGCTCCTTCAAGCCAGGACCTTCAGCATGTGCTGGGGCAGTTTGCAGCCGAGTGTGAAGCGTCTGGGATGGGAATTAGCACCTCCAAGTCTGAGGCCATGGTTCTCGACCGGAAAAAGGTGGCTTGCTCCCTCTGGAGGAGAGCTCCTGGCTCAAGTGGGAGTTCAAGCATCTTGGGGTCTTGTTCACAAGTGAGGGAAGGATGGAATGTGAGATTGACAGGCGGATTGGTGCAGCGGCAGCAGTAATGCGGTCGATTTACTGGTCAATTTACTTTCCTACCCTCACCTATGGTTATGAACTCTGGGTCATGACCGAAAGAATGAGATCACAGATACAAGCGGCCGAAACGAGTTTCCTCCGCAGGGTGGGAGGGCGCTCCCTTAGAGATGGGTCTAGTACCTGAATTCTTTTACTATGAAGACACACTGTTGGAACACGTTCACAATGTGTCTCTGCATCGTTACACTGACCCTAACCCTAACCCTTAACTTTCAGCATTAATGGGGCCTTCACAGATGTGACAGTTACTCATGATGCCATCACAGATGCTGGCTTTTGAAGTTAGCGCTGGTAACAATCTCATTGGTTCTCTTTAGCCTGGAGGTCAAGACGTCCAGAGACTTCTCTGAATCTTTTATTGATATTATGGATTGTAGATGGTAAAATCTCTAAATTCCTACAGTTTTGTGTTGAGAAACATTGTTCTTAAACTTTTGGAATATTTGCCCACACAGTTTTTCATAAATTAGTGACCCTCGCCCCATCATTGTTGCCTTATGGGGATGTCCTTTCGATCCCAATCATTGTGCTGTCACCTGTTTCAGATTTACCTGTTACAAAGTTACCTGTTTACCTGTGTTGACTTCAGGTGCAGGAACCCTATTACTATTACACCCTTTTTAAATTAACACCTATTTAGTTACAAATTTTTGATTTGGACTTTTCCTGTATCTTTGACTAACAGACAACATAGAGGGGAAAAATAATGGCGATTCGAAGGGCCTGTGACAAACGGGCCCTAAAAAATATTAGAACATTATGTTTTTCTTTTTTAAGGTATTTATTATTTTTTATTTATTTTATCAACAATGGCCAATTAAAAATAATAATAAATAACAATAAATAATTTTCTTGTTTTTGGCAACAAAAGAAAAGAAAACAAAATAAAAACAAAAAATCCTGAGAGTCTCTGTTGCTAACACCCCCCTTTCATTACACTAAATGGTTCGGTCCTTCCCCCAGAGCAGGTGTGTTTGCTGCTTTGTGAAGTGAATTGCAAGTGAGGAGCTGATTTGATTTGATTTGATTTGATTTGATTTGATTTGATTTGGTTTGGTTTGCCGTTGGAGCAGCATCATGTCTCATATTAAAGATAAATCTGACTTCCAAAAACAGAAAGAAAGACAAGAAAGACAAGAGAGAGAGAAAAGAAAAGGACAGTTTGTTACTCATTTCTTCAAAATTAAAGGTGGTTTAGTTCATGAGTGGTGGTTATTCATCAATTTGGCCACAGTGAAATAGGCTACTGTCACTATGCTAACATTAGTTACTTCATATATTCAGTGTTCACATTTCATTCCTCTTTTCGCTGACATTTAATCAATGCAGGCAAACTTTTATCAAACTATTGGTGCTACATCAGTTGTCCCTGCTCCTCCAGGTCCCACAGATGCAGATTCAGCTTCAGGCTCAGCAGCTCCGTCTCCTCGTCCCTCACAGGAACCTGCCCTCCTCCCAGCTGAAAAAGGTGAGCAGCTTTGTGTTCAATGACACATCAGTTGGTTTAACTGCAGGTGGTCCATGACAATGTCTTGTTTTATTATTAATTAAAAAAAAAGAAAAAATATGAAACCCTTTTCAATAAAAACAATTGAATTATTTTTCTACATAATCATTAATTTTCAAAAGAAAACAGCCTTTAGTCTGTACTGGATGCTGGACATCTCAAATCAAATCATTAACATGAACCACCGCACACTGACCTGAGTTTATTTAGAGCGAACAGCGCGTTTGGCCCGTGGCCTCTTCAGGTTCACTCATCAGAAACACATGATCACTCACAGAGACTGAAGTCGAAGCCAGAAAAAGAAGAAGAGTGAAAAGATCTTTTCCGTTGATAAAAGCCTTCAGTGACATTTTTTGTTCTTCTTTCGATGAAGAAATATTCCCCAGTTCTGATATATCAGAATAATGCTATCACAGTATCTATGCTGCTGAGACACCGTGGTTTGTTTGAGACGAAAAACCTGATTGCTCCTCACCGATAATTTTTTTGTTATTGAAACATTTACAACAGCATGTTTGTCTCTCTTTTTCTATCATTGAACTTTCAATGCCCATTTTTGTCAATGTACAGACTCAGATATTCTGCAATGTCAAAACACAAAACACATAGTACCATACATGCTGCGTGCAGCCTGACCTTCGGCTGCATGCGAGGATGAAATGCCAAGTTCACTGCCAGTGATCTGTTATTGTCTGAAGGAATAGGCTCATGGAAGTGATATTTTACAATTTATCATATTTTAAACTAACAAAATTGTAAAAACTAAAAGTTTCCACATTCTGTTCGCTGAGCGCAGCAGACGTCTCCCACTGTGCACGCTTCATTGTTCAACATCGTCGGCTTAATAAAGTTTATGATCACTCAAAGTTAAAAGGTAAAAATCTAAAACTAATCTAAAAAGTTCTCACTCACTTTGTGTGAGGCTTTGGAAGGATTCTTCAGGAGACTTTCTTCAGTGAGAGACTCTTTTTGCCACAGCTTGAAGGTAAATCCATCGGATGCTGCAGTATTTCATCCAGATGTGTTTTGGATAAAGTATGAATTCAGTGTTCTTGAAATTTGTGGTTTCACCTGGAAATGTCGGATTTTATCCCTCCAGCTCAGCTCAGCTCAGACAATTTGCATTTTCATTGTTGAAAATTGTATTTAATTTTGAAGTAATTTAATTATTTCCACACAAAGCTTGTGTCAGACATTGTGTTGTGTGTCTCATTCAGATGGCAGAGAAACAAGTTACTGTTTTAACAGCATTAATGATCAGAGGAGTTTCACTTCATGGCTGTTTGTGCTTGTAAGTAATCAATTAAAGCTGTTCTGAAGGCTGCAAGACAGGGCAGGTAGTTCGGGCGCCCAGCCACTAGGGGGCACCATAATCAAGCAGTGGCACACCAAGCAGAGTGAAGTAGAGACTCACGGTGAATCTGCTCTTTTATGAGAGAAGAAGAAGAAGGCCGACATCGGTGCATCGCTGTGTGGAGTTTGATACAGTGTATCGGTTCAAGTTTGAGTTGCCACTTTGTATCTGTTGATCCGCCGCTTGTGTGTGCGTCCATAGACACGTAAGTTGTGCTGTTTACTTACCGGATATTATTATTTGTTGAGTTGTGTCTGCTGCTGCAGTGTGTAATTTTCGTTAGCTACATGTGATGGTTGTTGCAGCTAATGGTATATACGGTCATTTATGTTCATGTCTGTGCCTCTGACCGTCTACTTTTGATATGTGACATATTGCACATTTACTTATGCACAGGATGCATAGTTATGTTCTCTTATTTATCTGAATGGTCATTAGTATGCCAATGATAATTATTATCATTATTAGTATTATTTATGGCAAGCTTATTTTACATTATATTGACACACTGTGATGGTTATTTGGTCTAATATATATTTGTGAGCTGCTGCATATTTGTGTTGTTGACGGCTGTTATTGTCATTGTTGTTGTTCCAGAACCATACACCCATACTGAAGTAAAATGCAGTTAACGGGATCAACAGTCTCCAGTGTCATCCTTTAATTTAAGTCTTGGGGGAACAGAGGATAGAGACAGCGTTCTAACAGACGCACATTCTGCGACTGCAATAGAGAGAAGCCAGCCTGCGTACTTAGAGCCTCCGCAAACAAATGGTCCTTCGAGCCGGATAAGGCAATTACAGAGTGAAATGGCTTATGTTCCCCCAAGTGAAGATGTACGGCCGTGCCGACGAGTGCGTCAACCAGGATGGATGGAAGATTATGAAGGGTACATTCTACCGCCGGCTGTAAGACACACAGCACACGACTCCACTGGGAGAGAGGAGACTGACTGGAGCAGAGAGAGAGAGGGACATGCCGAGATGACACCCCTCACCCAGCGCCCACTACAGCATACTCAACGTTCTGCTGAGTTCATAGAGAGATCTCCCAGTCATATCGGAGCCGCAGCACCTATGTACGTGAGCACGCCACGGCCGTATCAGGGCCCACCTGCGATGATGGATGTGCTGCAGCAACTACAGGAGGATAATAGGAGGCTGCAGCTAATGATGATGGACATGAAACGTCAGATGGACAAGACTGGTGCAGCACCTCCGAGTTTACAGTTTACACAGCTGCACCATCCACAAGAGCGCCACCTCCCCACCAGAGGAGAGGGCGCCAGACCCCCACTGCCACCACCCTCCATGCCGCATACACCACCTGAAAACCCTCACAGAACGCATCATCCACGGTCAGGAGAACAGGACGGTTGGCCAATGCCACCCCCCTTGCAGTCCGCATTGCCGCATCCACCAAGGGAGCCGCACCGCCTACCTGCAGCACAGGACAGAGATACACCGGATGATGACTGGCCGCTTCCTCCCCCACCAGTAACCTTCCCCAGTGACATTCAAGAGCCCCCAAGGGTGCAGCCTACCCCCCCCCGCGCAGCCCGCTGATCTGGTGGAAAACCTCAGAGAACGCCTGCAGCAGCTTGAAGCACGCCTGTCACCAGCCCCATCCATGCTATCAGATGCTGATCAATATGATAGCGTGCCACGATCAGCTGTAGCCACTCAACCCCCGCAACGGCTAACCTCCTCAGCGTCATTACCTAAGAGCAGCGAGAGGACATTCAGGGGCCCGACGCCATCGATCCCCAAGTTCACAAGGGATGACCCAAGAGAGTTCGTCAGACTGAGGCTCGCGCTTGACAATATTCTTCCCACTGACGCGACGGAGAGGTTCAAGTACCAAGTGCTCTGTGACCACCTCAAGTTCGAAGAGGCCCTCCTGATAGCCGACTCATACAGTAACTCCTTATTCCCCTACACAGACACTATGGCTTCGTTGACCAAACACTATGGTCAGCCCCACCAGCTGTCACTACAGAGGATTGCAGAGCTCATGGAGGAGCCCACTATCCGAGCAGGTGACACCGTGGCATTCAGGAAGTTCGCTCTTAGAGTCCGAGCTCTAGTCGGGATGTTGGAGCAACTGGGTGAAGACGGGCGCATAGAGCTGAAGTGTGGGTCTCACGTGGCCAGATTAATGAAGAAGCTTCCCCAGGATCTCCGCGACCCCCTTCCGCCGCCACCTCTACTCTTGGAAGGCAGGAATCCCTTCCCTGATGGACTTCGCAGAGTGGCTGGAGTATGAGCTGGAAATTCAGGAGGGTGGAGACAGGCTCGACAAGATTGAGGATGGCCAAAGGGGAAGAAGTGGGTCAAAGAAGGAGTTTGACAGGGATAAGAGAGCTGCTAGGAAGACCATGAATGTGCTGCATGGCGCCGCCCATGATGCAGCCCCACAAGTATGCACAGCTGAACCCACAGCTCACCAAGAGGCCCAGGATAAGCCCAAAGCTTATTGCCCCTACTGCAGCAATACACAACACTTCCTGGACCAGTGCTTGAACTTCAAGCAATTAACCAAGGAGCAGAAGACAACCTGGGTGAAGTCCAATAATCGTTGCTGGCGCTGTGGACGGCACCACCAGGCTGCTCAGTGTCGGTTGAGAGTCCTATGCAAGACATGCAAGGGAAAGCATCTCGAGTCCTTGCATGAGGTGAATCTCCGACCTAGCAAGAATGAGTATGCTACAGGGCATGGCACTGGTGCAGATACGAAGCCACCGACAGATGTTCTGTACCTGGATCGGCGTGCCGGCTGCAATCAGGTCCTCTTGAAGGTCAGTAAGGTGCTACTACACAACGGCAACCACACCCTGGAGACATACGCCATATTAGACGATGGCTCAGAGAGGACGATCCTCCTCCAGGAGGCTGCTCAGAGGTTGCAGCTTCAGGGAACGCCAGAGAGCCTCACCCTAAGAACAGTTCGGCAGGATCTGAGGACACTACACGGTTCATCAGTGACGTTCAAAGTCTCCCCAGCTAGTCAGCCGACAAAGACCTTCACCATTGAGAGGGCCTTCACTGCAGGTGAACTAGGTCTCGCTGAACACTCTTATCCAGTGAAGGAACTTCAGTGCAGATATAAGCACCTCAAGATGCTCCCCCTGCAGTCATTCACAGACGTCCACCCACTCCTCTTGATTGGCTCAGACTGTCCACACCTGGTAACGCCTGTTGCACCCGTCCGTCTCGGCCCACCTGGGGGCCCAGCTGCAGTGAAGACCAGGCTTGGCTGGACACTGCAAGGTCCAGCCAAGTCTCTCCAACAGTGCAACCGCCCACAGCAGTGCCTGTTCTTGTCCACCACCTCTCCGACAGCTGAACTCTTCAACCAGGTAGAGAAGCTCTGGCAACTGGATACTCTACCATACAGAAATGAGAAGCTGGTGACGAGGTCACGGAGAGACCAGGAGGCCATGAACCTCCTAGAGACAAAGACTACGAGAGTGAAGGTAGAGGGAGTTCTCAGATACGCCACCCCACTGTTGCGTGTGAGTAACATGCCAACGCTCACAGCGCAGCCCGAAGCGGTACTTCCCAGCCTACGTGGCACAGAGAAGCGTCTCAGCAGAGACCCGGTGAAAGCAGAGGCTTACCAAGCGGAGATCATGAAGCTGAAGGAGGCAGGCTATGCCACTGGAATTAGTCAAGAGCAGGCAAAGACCTCCAAGGAGTCCTGGTTCATTCCCCACCACTTGGTGACACACAACGGGAAGAACCGTATTGTGTTCAACTGTTCCTTCACCTATAGGGATGAGAACCTCAACGAGCTACTTCTGTCCGGCCCAAACCTAGGTGCATCTCTCCTGGGTGTCCTGCTGCGGTTCAGAGAACACTCCATCGCTGTCAGCAGCGACATCAAGGGAATGTTTCACCAGGTGAGATTGCTGCCTGAGGACCGGCCCCTGTTGCGCTTTCTCTGGCGTGACCTCCAGAGAGACACCCAACCCCGTGTATATGAGTGGCAGGTCCTTCCCTTCGGGACTACTTGTTCACCATGCTGTGCCATATACGCCCTACAGAGGCATGTACATGATCACACCCACCCAGGGGATCCAGTTCGTGAGTCCATCGAGAGCCACTATGTGGACAACTGGCTACAGAGCTTCTCTTCTCCAGACATGGCCAAAGACGTTGTTGATAAGCTGAGGGGGCTGTTACTGGAGGGAGGCTTCGAGCTACGACAGTGGGCCAGTAGCATGCCAGATGTCATCAGCCACCTGCCCACGGCAATCAGGTCAGAGAGTAGTGAACAGTTGCTAAACCACACAGACATGGACCCACAGGAGCCTGCCTTGGGGCTGCGTTGGCTATGCCACTCAGACACGCTGCGCTATAAGTCACGGCCGCTGGAGAGCTCCCCTCCCACCATGAGGAACATTTACAGAGTATTGGCTAGTCAATATGACCCCATAGGGTTCCTCACGCCGTACACTACGAGGGCCAAAGTGCTTGTGCAGCAGTTATGGGACAAGAAGCGGGAGTGGGACGACCCTCTGCTGCCCGGGGAGTTGCTCACAGCATGGCAAGACTGGGAAAACGAGCTGCAATACCTGGACAACATCAAACTGCCTCGCTGCTATGTGAGCTCAGCCATGGACCATGCAGCCAGTAAGCAGGAGGTGCACATCTTCTGCGATGCTTCTCAACGTGCGTATGGCAGTGTGGGATATCTGCGCACGGAAGATGAAGAGGGGCATGTGGAGGTGGCCTTCCTGACTGCCCGATCCAGAGTGGCCCCCAAGCGTCAGCTTTCCATGCCACGGTTGGAGCTGTGCGCTGCACTCACTGGTGCACAGCTCGCAAACCTGCTAACCAGAGAGCTCACATTGGAGATATCCAGAGTGGTTATGTGGACAGACTCCACAACTGTCCTCGCTTGGATCCAGTCAGATTCCTGCCGCTTTAAAGTTTTTGCAGGAACCCGTATTGCCGAGATTCAGGAGTTGACGGACAGCCAGGCCTGGCGCTATGTGGAGACGTCAGAGAACCCAGCGGATGACCTCACCCGGGGAAAGTCACTGCACGATCTCACCGGTGAGAATCGATGGACCCATGGACCCACGTTTCTGCGGCTGCCACCTGATCAGTGGCCAGTACACCCAGTCACAATGAGCGAGGACAGCACTGAGGAGCTGCGAAAGCCCACAACCTGCCTGGTTGCCACGGTAACCAGCCCCGACCATTCCCTGCCTGATGCCCAGCAGTTTAGCACTTTCAGTGAACTGGTGAACGCGACTGCGAGGTACCTTCACGGGGCGGCTGCTGACTCTACAGGAACTCCTACAGCCGCGGAGTTCAAGGAGGCAGAACTCAGCATCCTGCGGTCCGCTCAAAGAGACAGCTTCCCAGAAGAAGTCCAGTGCCTAGCAGCTGGGAAACCAGTCCCCTCCTCCAGCTGCTTAAACACACTGGCTCCAGAATATGATGCATCATTCCAGCTAATACGAGTAGGCGGTCGGCTACGGCGCTGTCAGGATCTGGAGGATGATGTGATCCACCCTGTAGTCCTTGACCCAAGGCATGCTGTGACCAAGCTACTCATCCGACAGGTCGATCATGATCTGAAACACCCTGGTGCAGAACGACTCTTTGCAGAGCTGAGGAGGAAGGTTTGGATCCTTCGTGGCCGTGAGGCCATAAGAAGAGAGCAGCGCTCATGCCCTGAATGTCAGAGGTGGAGAGCCCAACCAGTCAACCCCAAGATGGCAGACCTACCTCCTGCACGGCTCAGGCTACATCAACCAGCCTTCTTTTCTACAGGGATTGATTGTTTCGGTCCAATGCAGGTTAAAGTCGGCCGTCGGAATGAGAAGCGCTGGGGCTTGCTCTTTAAATGCCTCACTACGAGAGCAGTCCATATTGAAGTGCTGTCGAGCATCAACACAGACTCCTTCCTGATGGCGTTGAGGAGATTCATATCTCGTCGCGGTAAACCAGCGGAGTTGCTCTCTGACCAGGGCACCAATTTTAGAGGCGGGGACAGGGAACTACAAGAGGCTTTCCAAGCCCTGCATCCTTCCCTCCAAGCCCAGCTGGCAGAGTACCAGATAACGTTCTGCTTCAATCCACCCAGCGCCCCCCACTTTGGAGGCTCCTGGGAGCGGGAAATCAGGTCGATTAAGTCTGCTCTGACAGCTACCCTGAGCTCACAAGTCGTCAGCGGAGAAGTGCTGACCACTGTCCTGATTGAAATCGAGGGCATTCTCAACTCCAAGCCCCTCGGCTATGTATCCTCTGATGTGGCAGACCCAGATCCGGTCACCCCCAACCTACTGCTGATGGGGCGGCCGGACCCCTCCCTACCTCAGGCAGTGTACCACGACTCAGAGCTGCTTGGCCGTCGCCAATGGAGGGCCTGTCAAGTGCTGTCCGATCGCTTCTGGACACAGTTCCTGCGTCACTACCTGCCCACACTGCAAACCCGGTCCAAATGGCAGTCAGACACACCCCCTCTTCAGTTGGAGACTGTTGTTATGATCGTCGATCCTCAGCTGCCCAGAGCATCATGGCCTGTTGGGAAAATCAACAAGGTGTTCCCTGGAGCCGATGGCCTGATTCGCACGGCAGAGATTAAAGTCAGGGACCGCACCTACGTCAGACCAGTGAGCCGTCTTATCAGACTTCCTGCTGTTCCAGAAGGAAATGAACAGTGATGGGCTGAATACTGCAAATTTGCTGTAGCAAATTTGGGGGCGGCTGTTCTGAAGGCTGCAAGACAGGGCAGGTAGTTCGGGCGCCCAGCCACTAGGGGGCACCATAATCAAGCAGTGGCACACCAAGCAGAGTGAAGTAGAGACTCACGGTGAATCTGCTCTTTTATGAGAGAAGAAGAAGAAGGCCGACATCGGTGCATCGCTGTGTGGAGTTTGATACAGTGTATCGGTTCAAGTTTGAGTTGCCACTTTGTATCTGTTGATCCGCCGCTTGTGTGTGCGTCCATAGACACGTAAGTTGTGCTGTTTACTTACCGGATATTATTATTTGTTGAGTTGTGTCTGCTGCTGCAGTGTGTAATTTTCGTTAGCTACATGTGATGGTTGTTGCAGCTAATGGTATATACGGTCATTTATGTTCATGTCTGTGCCTCTGACCGTCTACTTTTGATATGTGACATATTGCACATTTACTTATGCACAGGATGCATAGTTATGTTCTCTTATTTATCTGAATGGTCATTAGTATGCCAATGATAATTATTATCATTATTAGTATTATTTATGGCAAGCTTATTTTACATTATATTGACACACTGTGATGGTTATTTGGTCTAATATATATTTGTGAGCTGCTGCATATTTGTGTTGTTGACGGCTGTTATTGTCATTGTTGTTGTTCCAGAACCATACACCCATACTGAAGTAAAATGCAGTTAACGGGATCAACAGTCTCCAGTGTCATCCTTTAATTTAAGTCTTGGGGGAACAGAGGATAGAGACAGCGTTCTAACAGACGCACATTCTGCGACTGCAATAGAGAGAAGCCAGCCTGCATACTCAGAGCCTCCTCAACAAAAGCGCTCGATGTGCTTGGCGGAAAGCACATAAGAGCAACAAAACACACACCAGATTTAACCTGAAGAATAATATAGTAACATAGCCTACTCAGAAAAAAAACATCCTCAGTTAGTTAGCTTAAATAAATAAATAAATAACCATACATAATCACAATATGCAATATTAATTATTGTTTTTCATGAAGTTAATTTTAACGTAATGATGTAATTTGCATAAGTATCATTGATGTGCGCTGTACTAAAACTGTCCATTTGAAAAGAATAATTTTGGCCTTAAACAGCTAAAACTGTGTTAGGATGAATGGAGCGCATCACGAAGAGACAGCTTCAGCCGCCCTTAAGATTTATCTTTCAGAAGATATATCTTAACTGAGGAGACTCTGGGAAACTGCCCGTAAGCTTAAGGGAGACCTTAAGGTACAAATAGTGTGTTTGTCACTGCTGAGCTGCTGTTATTCACTAAATGGACTAAATTCACTAAATTTCCATCAGGTAAGAAGTGTGGTGGCAGCAGAGCCGGCCCTCACCAATGTGGCGCCCTTGGCGAGATTTTATATGGCGCCCCCCTCCATCAGCGATGGAGCTCTTAGCATTTGCCTATTTTGCCTAATGGGCCAGTCGGCTCTGGGTGGCAGAGAGAATTATGCACGTAGCGTTACAAAGGCTCTGGGACTCGGGTCCCAGGTCCTTACTTACTGAAATTAACAGGAACAACAACATTGACTCTGGTAACACACTATTTAAGTTGTGTTTTGTTTCTCTTTCTGTCACACAGATGAGATTGTTCCAGTACCAGAGCCACGACACATCTCATATTACCAAAACAAGCTTCAATCAAACCTCCAGGATAAGTTTAAGTGTGCACAAGAGGCTTGGATGGAAAGAAAGGATGAACAATTTCTGGATGAAATCTACACAGAGCTGTACGTCACAGCTGGAGGTGACGTTCACATCAACAAACAGCATGAAGTCAGACAGATTGAGGCAGCATTGAAGCCAGCAGATACAGAGACAACAATTAAACCCAGTGACATGTTCAAACCTCCCTCTGGAAAAAAAAGATCCATAAGAACAGTGCTGACCAATGGAATCGCAGGAATTGGCAAAACATTTCTTGTGCGCAAGTTTGTGTTGGACTGGGCTGAAAGAAGAGAAAATCAAGATGTGCATCTCATTTTCCCCTTCACCTTCCGCCAGCTGAATTTACGGAAGGGAAAAGAGTTTAATTTGGCAGAACTCATTCATGAATGTATCACAGAGACCAGATGCATCCCAGAAGAAGCTCTTAATTACATCTTTACATCTCTGCAGTCATCAGGAATCACCAACTTTGACAAAAGTACATTCAAACTTATGTTTGTTTTGGATGGACTGGATGAGAGCCGCCTTCATCTGGACTGTTCTACCAAACAAAACCAGAACACAGACCTTGATGTGACAGAGTCCACCTCAGTGGATGTGCTGCTGACAGAACTCATCAAGAGAAATCTGCTCCCCTGTGCTCGCCTCTGGATAACCACACGACCTGCAGCAGCCAATCAGATCAATTCTGACTTTGTTGACATAGTGACAGAGGTCAGAGGGTTCACTGACGAACAGAAGGAGGAGTACTTCAGGAAGAGATTCACAGATGAGGAGAAGGCTGACAGAATCATCTCCCACATCAAGACATCACGAAGCCTCCACATCATGTGTCACATCCCAGTCTTCTGCTGGATCACTGCTACAGTTCTGGGGGACGTGTTGAAGACCAGAGAGAGAGGAGAGCTGCCCAAGACCCTGACTGAGATGTACACTGACTTCCTGTGGTTTCAGGTTCATCAGACAAAAGACAAGTATGACCCGGAAAAGGACCTTCAGTACATTAAGTCTTTAGCAAAACTGGCTTTCCAGCAGCTGAAAAAGGGCAACCTGATCTTCTATGAGAAAGATCTGAAAGAGAGCGGCATTGATGTCAGTGGAGCCTCGGTGTGTTCAGGAGTGTTCACAGAGATCTTTAAAGAGGAACGTGGGAGGAAGAATGATGAAGACAAGAAGATGTTCAGCTTCGTCCATCTGAGTGTTCAGGAGTTTTTGGCAGCTTTGTATGTGGAGATGTCGCTCATCAACAGAAACAAGAATGTGA
>JAJHUR010111525.1:0-13505 GCA_027495735.1 Lutjanus campechanus | reverse complement strand
TTTTTCATTTCATAAATCAGACTGATCCTATCCCTCATGCAGTTGTTTTAATAAACTTAATCTGACTCTGCCAACATGACATGTTTGTCTGTCTTGAATCCTTAATTCACGTATGCCTCTACTTTACTGAGAAGCTCAGATGCTTTGGTCAGCGCTAACAGTTCATTCTCTGACTTGAACTGTCCATTTGGAATATGGGGAAATGAATGGCAGTTGGGATATTGAGTCTTTTTGGGGTCCACTCCCAGCATCTTCAGATTTTCCACAATTTGAGGAAGATCTCTTAGCTGGACGTTGTAATGGGAAACCTTTGCAGCAATGGCTTTAATGGAGCTGCTATTGGGATGCTGACCATGTCTTTTATACTCAGCAGCGATTAGGGACTTTTCCACTGCTTGATGGATTTTGAACAGACACCACTCTGTGCTCCCCCCACCAGTGTCTTTGGAAGCTGCATTTAGATCACAGCGAGCCTGTTTACACCAGTGCTGGGCCTCTTCTCTGTCCGGCCTTGGGACATTTATATTATGGCTCCAAAAGTTATAGGACTGTTGGCCTCTAGAGAATCTCTCTCGACTACTTCGGTGATGCCTGGCCTCCTGATTCCATTGCTTAAAAGTCTGTAAAATCTGAGTTTCCCCTTGGATAAAAAAAGCTTGTACTTTTGCCTTTGCCTTTGCCTTTGCCTTTGCCTTTGCCTTTGCCTTTTCCCTTCCCTTTGCTGAGCTCATCTATTCGATTTTGGAAGTATCTGAATGCCTCAGTGGCAAGCAAGACACAGTCAGGGTTTTTGTCAGGATGCCATCTCAGGTACAGTCGTTTGATGGCCTTATTCCTCTCCTCCACAGGAAGAGCCCAGACCTCTGCCAAACATTTGTCAATTTCTCTTTTAGCTTCATCAATAGAGGTTGGTGTGGATCTCGTAGATGAGGAACTTGTTGTTGATGGTTTGGAAGAATGTGGCACAGACCCTGCTAGTGGCTCCAGCTCCATGCAAGTAGACTCAGCAGATGTGGTCCTCCCTTGAGCTTCTGTTTCTTTTTGTCGTTTAATCTGATACAGGTCAAGACAACTGACTTCAATTGGCTCCTCCTTTCTGATATCTATTTTGTATCGCCTTGTGTATGGTCCAGAGTCCCCAGGCAGTTCTTCAACAATAACTGCATAAATGTACTTTTTGTTAGTGCTGTAGCCAACATATTCCCCCTCAAAGTTATTGAGGAAGTTCATGTCCAGACAATCATGCCATTCCTCTGGAATATCTGTTCCAGGAGCTGGTGGATGGAGAAGGAAGGTTTCGTTTTCAGCACTGTCATGAATCCCATTTTCAGCCAGAACTTCTCGAACATCTTGCAGACTGTCACATGTGAGAAGTTGTCCAAGGACTGTGAGGTGACTTGATGAAATCCTGTTAGCTAAAAGAGCATTAATCTCCTTTGTCAAGATCATATTGATGTTATTTATCACCTTCAAACCTCTGCCATTGTTGTGCTTTAAGTAAAAGATGCAACCTTGTTCCACTCGTTTGACAAAAACAGCTGTTTTTGTGGCAGTTTTGTGTAGTGGCTTTTTATCCACCCAAAGCTCTGTTTCCAGGTTTTGGCAGCAGACGATCTGAATTCTGCCAAAAGTCTTCTCGCACACTTTAGTCGCATCCTCTTGTGTTATTTCTCCCTGAGACAGCTCTCTGATAAGGCAAATCAGTCCATGCCTGAATGTTGCTGAGGACAGGTGTGTGTCAAACCAATTACGAAATTCACAGTCAGTCTCAAGCTCACAGAGCTGCATGTGTGACTCCACTACTTTCTCCTCAGTGACTTGAGACAACATGTGAGGCTGAAATTTCTGAGGCAGCAGTTGCAGCAACCGTTGATGCTCATAGTAGTCATTTCCCAAATAACATTCACTGAGTTTCTCAAGCAACAGGAACTTATTCTCCAGGGCTTCCTCCAATCTTTTGATCTCAAACACAGTGTCATTGTAGTAGAGTGAGCATGATGGGTATAATTTACCATCTACTGCAGGAAGATACAGTGTCTTTACAGCATCATCAAGGCACTGTTTCTTTCTTTCTTTTGATCAACTGAAAAAACTGCTGAACAGCTCGTTTCACAGTTTTCTGTTGGTTTAGATTTAGTTGATTTTTCTCACAGGAATCAGCATGAACTGCTGCCAGAACATTACAATACTGCACTGCAGTAGGTCTTTCCTTTACACCAATTTTCCTGAAGAACTCTGCAAACTGGATATACTCCAGAGAAATTTTGTACAAATACGGTCTAAACTCTGAGGCATCTTCGAGGAAGAGACACGTATCATCAGTCCTCACAAGTGCTGTGTCTTTTTCAACCAACACAACAGGAAGACCAGCCAGTGCTTGGCTTTCAAATGCATTTGCTGACAGGTAGGTATATGAACTTCGAAACACATTGGCATGGGTTTTGATCAAATCTTTTGTTCTACACGGTGACTGACAGATGTTGCTCATGTTGCGGGTTACACAGTGTGAAGGTGGTTGTTCAAAAGCTCCTACATTTTTCAGAATTTCTCTGAGCTTCTGTGACATATAAACTGGTATATGTACAATTGGCATGGAAGTCCAAATCAGTTCTTGGTGTGTAGGATTCCTTTCAATCAGAGATCCTCTTATCTTAACAGCAGTTGTCTTAGCAGCAAATGGTGGGTGATATCTGCACAGTTCTTCTTGAATTATCACAGGAAAAATGAACTTGATGTCTGCTATGTTCTCCAACAACTCTTCCTCTTTGTTTTCCTCAACAAAATCCAAGGCTGCTTCGAAAACTGATGATGATTTCTTCCTCAGCTCTTCAAAGTCACAGTTTCTTTTTGCCTCTGTTTCCACTTGGTATGCAAAATTTATTATGTCATCTTTTGACACAACATGCCTCATTCCAAGTTTTCTGAGTAAATGTTTTGGTCGTTCTTTTGCTAGATCTCCTTCACACAGCTCAGCCCAAAAACTCTCAGGCACAAATCTCTCTTGGGGCAACAATTTCTTGAAAAGCTTGACACTCTGATCAAAGTAGTACGATGCCGTCTCCAATCTGCCTTGAGAATTGCGAATCAGTTTCACTGTCTTCATTGAAGAGATGATTTTGTCCTCATACTCACAGTATTTTGAATCACATTGTAGTAACAGCATAAGTTTGAGGCATTGAAGCAGCTGACTCTCTGTGAGAGAGTGTACAACAGGCAGAATGAACTTCATGAAATACTCCAAATCAGTCAGGATTTTAATTTTCAGCATTTCTGCCAGACTGTAGTTCTCTAGATTGGGTTTGAGAAAAATGTTGTTGCTGTTGGCCAGGATGAACAAATCTGGAAATGTGACTGAGTGTGTGCTCTGGAGGACAAATACCTCTTTCGGTCCATCAATCCTTGCATGGTTGCCATGTATTGTTTCAAATAATGGTAAGGATTTGAGCTTTCTCTGATACTCTTGTTTGTTTTTGGATTTGGACACTCCATCCTGCTGGAAACGCTGAAGCTCTTTCTTCTCATCAGTGGAAAGCTGAGAAAACTGTGAGTGTTCAATGTTGTAGACTTGGTCCAACACAGAGTTTTTATTATTCACATCCATAAGTTCGGGGTGTAGAAGTACGAAGCATAGCTGTCTGTTTACACATGCCTTAGAGAAGAATACACTGTCAAGCTTCATAAAACCAAGTTTAAAGAGGATGCCTGAAATGTCCTTTTCTGAAGAGCTGTGAATCACACTTGGCATGTCTCTCATTGTTTGGAGGAGGTGCTTGTTGTTTAACCTTGGACACACAACAGGTAGGATACAGCAGTCACTGAAGAGCTGCCTCACATCACTTAGTGTCAGAGTTTGTTGATAATCACTGTATGTAGCTGGTTTGATCTGACTTGTTAAGAATGCCCAAAGTTCTTCCAGCCACTTCAGCATTGTCTCATTTGGGACATGAAGACCACTGCATGGATCAACTTCACAGTTTTGAAGAAGATGCTCAATTATGGGCTTCAGATATTCAGCTGCACAGGGAAGTGTCAAACTTTTGACAAGGTTCATAGATTGCAGAACATGAATGTGGGCTTTGTTTGTCTTATAATCTGCAAAATGTTCCTCGTAGTCAAAGAACAGACTTTCACGCCCTGATATCAGCTTTGGAGATTTGGAGTTAAACACTCTTAAAACTTTGTCTCTTGTAAGAAGAAGTGGAAGCCCATTGAGTAAACTGGAATTGTCCTCGGTGATCCTTTTCAGGCCTGTTTTAAACTCGCTTAAGCAGAAACTCAAGAGCTTTGAACATCTTGTTTCATCTTTGATCAGAGTGGCAGTTATGTGCAGGGGTAAATCCTCATCTGTTTGGGTTGGATCATTGAGAGGCTTTTCTCTCAAGAAAGTCTGCACAGTTGTAGGATTCACATCTTTAACTTTGATGCCAGCAGATTTGAAACTTAGCCAAACTCTGTGCATTTCCATAGAAAAAGGAACCAATGTCATTCCAAGATCTTCCAAAATGGGATTAATCTCATCACTTCCTGAGTGTGTCAGGTAAGGTGCTTTAGTTGACTTGGTTTCTCTGACATTACACCAGTCAAAAGAATACTCCTTAAATTCTCGGTTTGCAGTTTTACGTGTTGAACTCTTCAACACTGGAATCACACTGAGGCCTCTTTCTTGGATTGATCTGTACACCTCATGTATCATTTCATGCCAATCCTGGCCAACATCTTTGGAGACAGATGGCCAAAAACACAAGTATGAGGTACTTAAGTATGACTCAATATGTGCATAGAGAACTTTCTTATCTGGAGTGTTACAGCTGATGTAATGAAGGAGATCTGCATACAGTGGAGCAATAACATTTTGTTTCAAAGACTCATTCCAGTGAGATTTTAGACTTTGCCCATCTTCCTTCCAAAGGCCTCTCCTGGCAGAATCTACCTCAAAGTTTGCATTGACATGCACTGGCAGCCCAGTTTCCCCTGGCAACGGGAGTGAACAAAAGGATTTCCCAATGAAATCCTTATGGCTGGATGGTTCTAGACTCCTGCAGATCTTTACGCTCACACGTGCTGCTATTGCTGCTTGGGGAAGTTTGTCTGATAGTGTTAGTTCTCTTTCGCCACCATTTCTGAATGTTCCAAATTGTTCTGCAATGATCCATTTACTTTGTCCTTTATCTGAAGTTGAAATGATGGTTTCATAAATTTCCTTGTGTGGTGGTCCTGGTTTGTCTGATTGTAGTGCATTTTGTTGAAGTTTTACAAATGCATCTTTTCTGTCTCTGCTTGTCTGTGGTATACTTTTTTCAACCATAAAGATGGTTTTGAGTTCCCCTGAACATTCATTGATTTCATGGACTTGTATTTTGCAGATGTTTTTCAGAAACAGAGTTAGTCCTTCAGGATCTTCAGAAAGGGCAGAGCAGAGATCTTTCATGTCTTCGTCAGTGACTTCCTGCTTTGATATTTTCGAGCTGTTTGCCATGGAACCCATCCTGAGAGGTAATCTGAACATGGTGCCCTCTTTAAGAGGAAATTTGTCTGGAAGAAAGGATTTGTAGACATCCATGTACATGTTTTTGAAAGTGTCAGGTAGGTGATAGCCAATGCCAGCTGGTGCTTTGTCTGAATGACTTTCAATGTATTTTTGGTTGGGATCAGAAATGCAGAGTAATTCATCTCCAGTTAGGATTGAGGGGCAGTCAGTGAGATGGTAAACAGAGTTGAATCCCACTCCAAACTTTCCTATCTTCCCTGGAGAGTTGCGCTTTCCTCCCTCTCCCAGCTGCTGAATTCCAGCCAGGTCAGCATCAGAAAACACTTTGTTGTTGAACACACACAGTGCTGGACCCTGCAGAGGGTTCCATTTGTCCCCAAATGTTTTTTCTTTGCCATGCTGTCGTTTGTCCCAAACAAAGTGAATTTCCGTTGCCTCTGCATCATCAGCATTTTGGATAAGCTCTTTCAAGATATCCTTCTTTGATGGATAGGCTGAAATTATGTTCTTAATTCGAACAGTTAGTGGAGAACATGTCACCATTTGCTTTTCAGTTTGAACAGCAGGACCAACTATGTGGTTTTGCAGAGTATGATGCCTGGTAGTTTTGATTCCAAAGTGGCGAGCCATAGCACGTGGGATATTCTCGTGGCATAATGTGACATCAGAAGCAACTGGCATCCACGGGTTGTCATTGTAAAACATCTCACTTGCAGGTTGTAAAACACCATGTTCATTGGGTATCAGACAGTCACCCATTGTTTTCTCTTTGGCCTCATATATCCCTTTGTTCAAAATTGTGAGGCTAATTGAGAGATCCCTCTTTGGGAGGGGCTTGTTGCCATGTTGAGAGTGCAATTTCTTGAGCACAGTTAGAAACTGGCAGATTGTAAAACATTTTTCAACACCCACATGTTCCCAGAGCCTCCTGAAAGCAGTGAAAGCAGGTGGAAGCACATAGAGGTAGGGTTTTGCTTCAAATTGCTCATTTTCTGCAACATGGTTCACATTCACAAATGTACTGCCAACAAGAATGAATGGGAATGAATTTGCCCTCTCTGAAATTAAAGTAGAATCCTCAGAATCAATGAGCCAATGATCCAGAAACTTGTAGCATTCATATGCTATTTTGTGTAGCATAGATTTGTCAGGTGATTGAGATTGCTTATATGCTTCTTGCAGCTGATGAAGCACTGTCTCAGGACTTGGACTGTTCTGAACTCCCAACATCTGTAGGACTGGATCGGTGTTGTGTATTTTCAGATTGGTATGATCCAGCACAGGTTCTGTCATGTTAACAAGTAGGGCGCATCCGTCACTAAAAATATCAGTGGGCCGTCCAAGTGTTACATTTTTTTCCATTTTTGTATCACCGGGGGGAAATGCTGGGAGAAATTCAGTCATCCTAAGTGTCTCCCAGTGGTGAGAGTCTTTGTCATGCAAGTGATTCTTCATAAGTTCAAGAAGGCACTTCAAATGCACATATGCTTTCTTTTTGTCAGTGCTCCAGGTTTTGGTGATTGTGCCTGCTTTTTCTGTGATCTCCTTCAGTGGGAGATCATCATCTGCCATGCCAAGGTTCATCAAGCGTTGAATCCTTTTTGGGGAGCCAAAGTCATTTTTGGTACCACCAAGCAAGCGTCCCTCTTCTGGTTCAAAAAGACAGGCCACTTTCCCTGACGGATTCACAAGTTTCTTGATATACTGGAGCTGCCCACCTTTTGTGGGGATGCATGGATAGGAGACCAGTAGATTGTCAAGTTCTTTGATGTTAAGGTCAATAGCATGCAGTACAAGAATGTCTCTGCTCTGTGGGTCCATGGTGCCAAGGTTGTTAAACACTACTTCTTGGTAAAACTTCTCCCAGTTCCATGTTCTGTTCTGTAAAACCTCCTCTTGGCCAGCCTGTTTAAAGCTATTTCTCAACCATAATGGAAGAGGGACAACATAGTTGGGTTCTTTTGCATGTTTTTTGCATACCTGCACTGCAAGTGTACTGATGTCTTTATCCTCTTCAATGCTCTCGTGTAGAAATATGGCACTGTTCATTGAGCACCAGTGTTCTCCATCACTAAAGAGCTCTGGACCAGTGGAGTGCTGGGCGATGGCAGAATAAAACGCATCCACCAAAGGCTTGAATGTTTGACTCACTTTCTCTCTGTCAGGCCAAAAAGTGTGATAATCGTAAGACTCCAGTTGCTTATTTTGGGACATTTTCTTTAATACCAAGAGTGTGGTGATATAAGCTGTTGCAACAGGATCCTGGAGGAGGGCTTTGTTCCAGTCATGTTTCACTCCAGTCTCCCACAGACCTTTACGGTTGCTTGTCACAGCAAACATTCCATTTACGTTGACTGGAAGACCTGTGTGAATGGAAAGAGGAAGGAAGCAAAATGCCTGTCCAACAGGTGCTGCTTGGGATGGAGCCATTTTTCCAGTTTCTGGATGCAAAGGCACAGCAATCCCCCCAATAGGCAAAGAGAACTTGACTTGTTTGTTTTTTTGAAGGGCCATCTTCAAAGACTGTTGTGTCCCAAAGCAGTTGTACAGGAGCCAGGACTGGACTTCAGTAACACCAGATTGCTGACTGGTTATTTGAACAAAGTTGACTGTGCAGCAGTCAATGACTTCTTTGCATTTTCTGTTGAGTTTCATCAGTGATTTCTGAGCTTGAAGCTGCTTTGACACATTGGTTTCATCAGGAATCCTCATTGCTCTTTCAGTCGTTTTGGAGGTGGTGAGGACAGTTTCTATTTCATCATCTCTTGGTGGAGTTGATACATCTTTTGATAGACTTTGCAGAGATAATGCATTGATGTTCTTCAGAAACAGCAGGTGAATTTGTGAATTTTCAGTTAAGTGATGTTGAAAAGTGGCGATATTGTGTTTGTGATACACCTTTGTGCTTATTTCTGACACGAGGGCCTCTTCTTCGGTTCGGAAAGGTAGTTTGATCAGAGTACCAGGGTAGGGTTCAGGGGGACTTTGTGTGGTGAAATTACAACCAAAAATGCGTTCATATGGTCCAAACTGACCAGGAAAACAACGGAAAAGGTGCTGGTGAGAGAGATTCAGCTTGATTCCAGGATTTGTTTTATGTTTGATGTGCTTCTTAAGGTGAGTTACATTTGGATCAAGTATGAGAAGACTGTTGCCACTGAGGATAGAAGGAACATCTGTCACATGATAGACAGTATTGAATCCAAGTCCAAACTTTCCAATTTTTTCCACCTTGTGTTCCTTTGAGGCAGAGCCAACTCTGACAATGTTTGCCCAATCCTCGGCTGTGAACTGCTCATTATTAAATGCCCAAAGACAAGGTCCCTGACAGAGCATCATGTCAGGGTCAATGAGACTATCAGGGTCATCTTTGTGCACTCTGAAATCCACCAAGAATTTACAGGTTTCTGCGCCAGCATCCTCTGCATTTTGAATGAGCTCTTTGAAAATGTCACTGTCTTCATCATACTCTTTAAGAATGTTTTTAATCCTCACTGTTATGGGCTCAGATTTATCGAGGATGTAGGTACTGAGAAATCTGATGTTCAACCATTCAGCCGTTGCTTTTGGGATTTCCTCATGTACAACATGAATTTCCTCCTGGCTGTGCTCAAGATCATTCAACCCATTTTTGCTTACGTCACAGAAGACTGCTGTTGACCGTGGTTTAAGCGTATGTTGTTCACCCTCTATGAGGACTGGCACCGGGATGTCATCCTGAACTGTCTTTTTCTCTCTCCACAGCCAGTTAAGAATTTCTATTGACACTTTTATCTCAGAGGAATTTGCAAATGGCTGTTGCCTTTCTTCAATGGTTTGCTGGAGAGAATGAAGAATGCCAACAATTTCATCATCTGAAAGCGTTGCTCTCAGGCCAAACTTCTGGAGCAACCTCTTGTATGGCAGGAATTCATCTGGCACCTTCCCAATGTAAGAGCTCAGATCTAGATTACGTGGGTAGTCTAGAACCAGATCCTGTGGTGATACAAACTGGTTGCGGCTCCACAGCCAGCATGTGTCCTTGCTCATGATTTTTTCAAATTCAGAGATGTGGTCTTGCATGTGCTCGTAAATGCTACGCAGCTTCCTTTTAAAATCCACATTTGTGTCTGGATCAGCCATTTTCTGTGCTTTTGATGTCAAGGCTGACAAATTCTCCATCACCTTCTCAGCTGGGGGCAGGCGTTTGAGACCGAGTTTGTCAGCAACTCTGCCACTGAACTTTCCCACCAGAGGCATTACATGCCCAACAATGTCTTCATACACAGAATGTCTCATTTCATCTGGACAGAAGAAACCTCTCTGAGATTTGTCATTGCAGTGTTTTTTGTCATCAAAAGATGCAGCACATGGGACCCACTTTAGCATTCTGAGGCGATGAAGCTGGTCATTTGAAAACCTTGACAGTAGATCAGCAGTATCCAACATTTTCAAGAGCACTTGGGCTCTTTTGAGAGCCTCAGTTTGAGAGTCAACATCCAGTTGGTCAATCAGTGTGGCAGCATGCAACAAGTGCTCAGGTCGTACATCAACTTCTTTATTTAGCAATCCAAGATCTGTTAGACTTTTAAGCATCTGTGGTGTTTGAGTGTATAAAGGCGGGGGGAAGAAATCTGACTCAAAAATTACTTTAAAAGATTTAATTGTTGGATCAAAAAAGCTTGAGGTCTTTTTCAGCTCTCCATTAACTTCAATGAAGTTCAGGTCCTTACATTTGGACTTCAAGGTCTGATTTTGAGAGAAAAGGACAGCACCATGCTGTAAAATCCAAGTCAGGATCTTCTCAGTGTCCTCTTTTTTGAAAGCTCTGCTCTTAATACAGTCAATGAGGAGAATAGCTGCTTCAGCTGTGTCCAAGAGTTTAACTTTGAGCAGTTGTAACAGTCTGCGATCAGCCTCAGTTGCACACTGCACAACTGAATCAGGCATAGGGAACTCTGCTGGTATCCTTAGACCAGAAATTAAAAGCACAGCTTGTTTTGATTGAGCTGCAACACAGGATCCTTTCATGGTCTGAAACAGAGGCAACTTTAAGAGTAAATCTTTCTCTTTGGCTGTGAGAGAATCCAGACGAGAGAGATAGTCAATCAATTGTTCTTGTTCTCTGTGAGAGGCAGTCTTGAGTTCTCCGATGAGATCCTGAGAATCTAAATTCATCAAGACTTTCATGACACTCCTTGGAGATGGGCACAGCACATAAAAGTCTAGGTCTTCGTGCTTGAGCCAATCGTTTCCTTTGACCACCATGCCACCGACTTTGCTCACCAACTGAGCTATTTCTTCTGGCAAGTTAATCTGCTTGCTTTTCTGAAAAATGAGAGTTGTGTTCTTCTCTAGTCTTGCTAGTGATACAGGTTGACTGACAGACAGAGAACTGACCGGTATTAACGGCAACCCAGTAAAATTACTTAACTCTTTGAAGTGAGTGTTGAGAAATTTCCAGAATTCTTGAAGCCAGTCTAAAGGGGGATGTTGACCGTTGCTGATGTCCCAGGTAACAAGCCCTGTGCTCATCTGCTTCCAGTCCTGGGGCAAATACCTCCTTGTGTATTCAGCCACCCTCTGTGCATTGATGTTGATGACCTTGAATAAATCTGAAAAATACATTTTTGAAAGATAAATACATATTTATATGTACTGTGAAAACATGCAAATGAAGCTCAGCCTAAGTTCAATCAGAAAGACCTTCTTTACGCTGTTCATTCAGAATTCCTCTACTCTCTCACTCCTCCTACTCTCTCTAATCAGCTGGTTATGGGCGTTCACCTTCCTCTCTACTATCCAATCAGATTTTGCCACAGTCTCGTTGCCAGTCAATTGTCGCCACTGTCAAACTTTAAATCTCTGCTGTCTTTGCGCCATCAGTGCCATAAAGACAATGCGCAACCCTCCTCCACCCCTTCTCCTCCAGTCTTCGGACCCAGGCAGTCAGAGTTCATCACCTTGTCCCTTCCCCATGCCATCATCAGGTCCAGGCAGCAAGAGTCGGAGTCTCTTCACCACCTAGCCTCTGTATCATCATCCCATCACCACCACCACCACCACCAGTGTCTAGACCCTGGGGGGATTTCCTCTAACTCCTGCTCATCACCCCCTATTTATATATGTCTATATTCTATTCACTACAATGGGGTCTGACCGCCAAAGACTTCTGCTATGATCTCATGCACATGCAATAAACAATTCATCTTACTCAAGAGTCTCTCCTGATCGAAATGACAGATGAAAATAACTTTTAAATCAATGTATTCTATAGAACGACATCCCTACCTTTTCTGGCCAGTTCTTTCAGGTGGGCATTGCAGGCTGGACTGAGGTCATCTGGGATGAAGAGGTGTTTGCAGCATGGTAGCAAGACTCTGCACAAAGGACAAGTTTGTTCATTGTGCATGTAAAAGAACATTTGCATGTAATTTTAGTGCACATTGAGTTATCAAAAATACATATTTTGATACTGAAATCTAAATCCAGTCCAACCAAGATGAAAAAATAGTAACTGTCAAATGAAGCAGGTAAATATGAGCTGATCAGTACCAATGATCCAAACAAACTGCCAACATTTAACTTAATGCAATATAACTGCTTTAAATTACATTCAATGATTATATTTTGAGTCAAATGATTTAATATAGTCTATAGTCTAATATGTTAAGAGTAAATTCAAAGTACAATCAGCCTAGTTCAGGTTAATATATACATATATGGTAGCTGCAAACTCAGATGTATGTCTAGACTCCTTTTCCCTCATTGATCTTCCAAATTTAATCTCAACAATTTCTTCATCAAAGCCGACCACCTGTCTCTTAGATCCTATCCCGACTAGATTACTTAAGGAAAGTCTGCCAGTAGTTGGCAATTTTCTTCTAGACATAATAAATCTATCTTTGTCAGCAGGCTATGTACCTCATTCCTTCAAATTAGCTGTTATTAAACCATTACTTAAAAAGCCAACTCTTGATCCTGAGGTCTTAGCCAACTATAGACCTATATCCAACCTCCCCTTTCTCTCTAAGATTCTTGAGAAAACAGTGGCGAATCAGCTGTGCGATTTTCTACATCTCAATGAATTATTTGAGAAATTTCAGTCAGGCTTCAGAGCACACCATAGCACAGAGACAGCACTGGTGAAAGTAACTAATGACCTTCTGCTAGCGTCGGACAAAGGTCTTGTCTCTGTACTTGTCCTATTAGATCTTAGTGCAGCATTCAATACGATCGACCACCATATTTTACTACAGAGACTAGAACATTTGATTGGCATTAAAGGAACAGCACTAAGCTGGTTTAAATCTTATTTATCAGATCGCTTTCAGTTTGTACACGTTAATGATGAATCTTCTCTGCACAGTGAAGTTAGTTGTGGAGTTCCACAAGGCTCAGTGCTTGGGCCAATCCTATTCACTTTATATATGCTCCCCTTAGGCAATATTATAAGAAACCACTCAATTAATTTCCATTGTTATGCCGATGATAGCCAATTATATTTATCGATAAAACCCGAGGAAACAAATCAGCTAGACAAATTGCAAGCACGTCTCAAAGATGTTAAGACCTGGATGACCCACAATTTTCTGCTTCTAAACTCAGATAAGACCGAAGTTATCGTACTCGGCCCTAAACAACATCGAAACAAACTAATCAGTGATATAGTTACACTAGATGGCATCACCTTAGCCTCCAGCACCACAGTAAGAAATCTGGGGATTATTTTTGATCAGGACTTATCCTTTAACTCCCATGTTAAGCAAATTTCAAAGACTGCCTTTTTTCATCTCCGTAATATCAAGAAAATCAGGCACATCCTGCCTTAAGCAGATGCAGAAAAACTAATCCATGCATTTGTTACTTCTAGGCTAGATTACTGCAACGCGTTACTATCAGGCTGCAGCAATAAGTCTCTAAAGAGTCTGCAGCTGATTCAAAATGCGGCGGCTCGTATACTAACAGGAACTAGGATAAGAGAGCATATTACTCCTGTATTAGCTTCACTGCATTGGCTGCCTGTAAAATCTAGGAT
>JAJHUR010111520.1:1794-31196 GCA_027495735.1 Lutjanus campechanus | reverse complement strand
CCTCCCTCACTCTCTCTCTCTCACACACCCATACACACACACACACACACACACACACACACACACACATACAAACACACAGTGGCTATCTGTTCGAGCTTCCCATTCCCACCTTTGACAATAAACACACATACAGCTGCCAAGAACACAGCGAAGTTCAACCCTGTAATAAACTACTGTACTACTGCTGATAGTACTGCACATTTGCCTGCATGTGTACAGTACGCACAAGAACACAAGGTGAAATTTTTCTTTAATTATGTAAACACTACACACACCTACCTCACACATACACTCACACACACTCACACACACCCTGCATGTGCATAAAACAGTCATTTTATTGACAGCACTAATTACACTAGCTCATGCTGCTGAGTGATATGGGCCCTGGTTTACATACAAATGAATCCCCAGTGATGGACTTTAGGAGGCATTGATCCGGCCTCCTCCCCACACTCAGAGCACTTCAGGCGGATGCTCACTGCAAATCTCTCCACTGTTCACTCACTCCCCATATCTTTTGGTAACTATTAAACTGGAGCTATCAATTTCTAACTAATGGTTTCACTTTTGGCCCATGTGACTCTGTTCTCTTTTTCAGAATAGACTGATTTTTTAAATGCATTGGGTGCTAAATCGCAATTGATGCAGTCGTAAGTCCCGCCCTTTTCGATCTGTGCTCCAGTGACAGCTTGAGCAAGCTTCATACCTCGGTTAACTTTCTCCTTTCCTGTTTCCTGGAGCCAACTTACCGTATGTTCACACTGCCGGCGATATAGCTACAAAACGGCCAAACGTGTCCAGCTAAATCGTAGGTATAAGGGTTGAATAAAGCTGGACAGTGACGAACAAGTTCTTCTTCCATTGGAATTGTGGAGAGATGGGAAGCAGAAGTGGAGAAACAGAAATATATGATTGGAGCCTTTTCCAGCTTTCTGTTTTTGAACAAAGGAAAACCCTTCACACATCTATTGAAACAAGACAGGTGCGTTGGAGAGAGAAGACCAAAAAGTTGCAAAAGGACTCCCGCACACTGTCCAACTTGCAATATAAAATTTATTTACAACGTTCGATACTAGACCTTCATCAGGCAAACAGTCACACACTGTGTGCGGGAGTCCTTTTGCAGCTTTATTTTTTAAAAATAAGAACCTAATAGGCCATAAATATGTACTTGATCGTTACATACATGATATTGTATTAAAAGACGTGAGGCTAAAGCTGTTTCCTGAGCAGAAAGTCAACCTCACTGTTGTTGTGGAAAACCAGTTTGGCTGCTTAGCTGTTAGTGTTTTCAATAGCGTGTTTTCAATTTCAGTATTACAAGAGTTACAAGATGTATTTGGCACGCTAGGTGAGATAATGTTGGCTGACGCTGCTGGAGTGTAAACCTAACCAAATCCAATATAAGAGTAAGGGAAGAACTGCTAGAGGTACCCTAAACTCGGTTAGCTTCAAGAATTGGCTTCAGTGGGGAAATACTACACAGCGGTTATGCTAGTGGTGAACAGGATTTTTTTCTCCAAATGTATATAGGTGTATGAAATGTTCCTAATTGGTAGGAATGCTCAGTCATTATTGTATTTAGCGAGCTAGTTAGCCTTACATGCTAACAGCTTAAGTTAGAGCAGAGTAATATACTGTTTAATCTGTTCCTCATACCTTTGCCCTTGTGTTTTAGGTTTGAAAAGGCTGGAGGAAAAAAATCAAGACACGACCCTACAAACTCTTTTCAGTAAATGTATTGCTTTTACTATAACCCTATGAACACCACTTCAACTTGTGGAGAAATCTAAACCTTGACAGGCCTGCTGTGCCTAGTTATTGTTACAAAACTGCAATTGGACTGTTCAAAGAGGTAAGTCTGTTTCTCTAAAATGACAAAAAAAAATAAAGCTGTCTATTTTAGAGCTGGTTAAGCTCAATAAATTGTTCCATAAATTTATATAAGGACTAATATAAGATACACTATAAAGTTGCATGTGGGCAAATGTTATAATCCACAAAAATATATGTGTTGGTGGCAGGTGGAAGACTATGATCATGATCAACACTTAATTGTCTTTGTCTGTGAGTTGCCGGCGTGTAAATTTGTGTTTGACTGTGCGTGAGCGTGTTTGTGCACAATTCCCAAGGGCCAAGTGGAGCATCAATAAATATTTTACAGCTCGCCAATCCGCTTCCATCGTAATGGCCGGCCATCCTGGTCACAGCGGGGAGGGGGCTGGCTTGATGAGGCTGTAGCCTGCTGAGACTGGCAGGGAGCTGGGTCAATTTCTCTCTAATGGCCTCTCATAGAGTAGCTCTAATGATAAAAGATGATGCACGGAGGCACAGAGAAGATAAACTGCAGGAAGGAAATGGGTGATAAACCGGATTGGGGGATAAAAAAATAAAAAGCTTTATTTGGTATTGATTGGATGATTCTTCTGTTTTCTTTAATCAAAGCAACTCTGAATGATTCGTGTCAAGCTTCGATCAAAAAGCAGTAAATAACAGCGAAACAACATTTGAAGAACCTTGACGTGACCTTTCCCCCTCCATCTGAGCTTTGCACACCCCAGCGGGTACGCTTCGCTTCCATTTCAGGCGCACGTCTTAATAGTCCGATATCTTTCCACATTTCTCGTCTTCTGTCATGACGAATCAGCGACAGGGCAGTTCTATTAAAGCCAAAGTGCCACAAAGTGAACAACACATGTTATGGGACTATCACGTCAAGCCAGGCGGAAACGCTTGACTGATTTCAGGGCAGAGGCAGGTATGCGCAGAACATGGCAAGCTATCCATTTCTGTGATTGCAGTATAAATAGCCTTGTGTAGGATTAGATTGTGTGTGTATGTGTATGTGTTAGTCTAGCTTGATATAACAAGTATGAGTTTGTATGTACAGTACTGTATGTGTACTGTATGTTTGATGTAGTGTACATGTGTGTGCACTGAACATTGTTTAATACACACTTACCAAATGTGGACATAACAGTCCTATCTACTCTTGAAATTTATTTGTTCAGCTTGGTTGGCCTCGTTCTTACCTGGTATGTATATTTCTGCGTAAGCAATGAAAAACCAGAGTCAAATAACAAGCAAAACAGACACAAGATGAAAAAGACATAAAATGATTAAATATGACGTAACAAGATTTTTAAAAAATAAAATAATTTTAACTAAACAGAATGGGTGAAAAGACGAAAAACAATTTTAAAAAGTCGTAACGATGCAAAAAAGATGTAAAAAGACAAAAAACAAAAAAAAACAAAAACAATGTAAAAGACGTAACAAGACAAAAAAGACTTAAGACTGAAAATTATTTAAAAAAAAATACAAGATGAAAAACAAAATGAGAGATGTAACAAGAAAAAAAGACAACTTGACGAAAATAACAAAAAATACGTAACAAAAAGGAAACAGACGGTGAGGGAAACTCGACTGCAGAGAAAAGATGAGGTTCAGTTGGCTTCGCACAGAAACAGCCAGTAGAAATGTCATAGAGGGCAACCTTTTTACTTTTGTACTTCGAGAACATTTCAGAGCCTGTATTTTATTACTTTTACGTGAATAAAGTATTTGTACTCCTTTCACCACAGTCTCTACTTGAGAACAGATGTGGACTTCAGCCACATTTGGTCAAATTCCATGTATGTGTACTTGGCTGATTCAGATTCTAATGTGTTTGTTTGTGCCTATGAGTGTGTTTAAAGCACGTGCACGTGTGTGACAGGACCAAGTGATAACTGCTCGTCTCAGGAATGCAGCTAAACGATGCCGCCTGGCTCTTTGCCTTGCTTCCTTGACCGCTCGGCGGTTATGTGTCACTTACAGCTGTGCCTTTTTTGGCACAGGAAACATTGAAGAGGGAGTGAGGAGGGGGGGCTCTAACCCATATGAGGTCATTTGAAGTGTTTTTGTCGTTCCCCATCTGCGTCCTTAAATACACACAGTTTGACTGATGGAGAGCCTAAGAATAGCCCTTTATGATGTTGCTAGTGTAAACATGCTGGCTTCAGAACCTTACTGGGAGCAGGCAGCAGGCTGAAGGTTAAAGATGGAGGCTCGTGGCCGAGGGTTACAGATTTAAATACACAAAAATAAGGGTTACAGAGGTGAAGACAAGACAATCCTCCCCTACTTTCTTGAGAGAGGTCATTAACCCTTCAACCCACAGGTTTTGCACACTGCAATTGTTTTTTGTTGACCACCACATAGTTTTTGTACATAAACAAACACGATAACCAGAAGGTGAGGTGCCTGCACGGAGCCCAAAAGACTATTAAAAGACAATACCCACCCCAGCCATAGCCTGATCACCTTGCTGCCGTCTGGCAAGAGATACATAAGTATCCACTAATATTATAAGTTAATTAAAGTTTTTCCTCTCTGCTGTTGCCTTAGTGCTTATTGTGCTAAAATATCACATGTCAGAAAAGTTAGATTGCAACTACGTTCCTGTAAAATACCAGCGACTTTTAAAATAATGCGCTGGTGATGAAGTTTCACTTCGTAAATTGCTCCAAAGTCACATTTGGCTAAAGTTACATTGCAGCTACATCACTGCAAAGACTTCTTGTTAGTAGGGTGCTGCAATATAAATAAAATTGACTTGGCAAGTCAACACCTCTGCCGTTAACCATTTACATTTATATCTGCAACCCGTTCTTCCTCTGCTGCATCAAACACCCCAACTGCAGCTGTAAATATGAATTTGCTCTTAGTCATCTCGCCTTGTTAAATAAGGGTTTTTTGGCCTTAGCCATAACACACAGCAAATTACCATTATCATGTTGCAAAACAGACACTATCATTACTGCCACTGCTACAGTGTGCATGCACTTTGGTAATTATGCTATCAACAAATACTCACCGTCCCGCCAGATATACGATTAAAAAGTTTTGAGTCAGCCTTCTAACGGAAAATAAAAGAGACAAATGATTCTCTTCACTCAGACCGCACGATTGATTGCAACTTCATACTTCCACTTTTTTTTTCTTTTGTAAACTTGGTGAGCTGCCAGAGCCTCTCTGCTTCTCGTAAATTCAGGAATGAAAAGCAATCATAGAGAGAAGAAAGGAAAGGTAAACAACTGTACGGATGAACACAGCCTTCGGGTTTCATTCAGTTTCTTGGTGTTGTAGATACTCACAGTGTGCTAATGATGATTATACTATTTAAGGGATTCATATGGCTGGAGCTGCTAGCCATCAAGCTGTGAAATAGGGATAAGAATAGCATGTTGTCACAAGAATAACTGAGTCATTAGGGTCTCTTGCCCCGGTCCAAAGGCCACACACCACACACACCCCCTCAAACCCCCAGCCAGCCACAGGCCTTGACTGGAAATGTTTTCACTCGTGGAGAAAAACAGTTTCAGCACTCTAACAGCTGGGTTCGCAGAGCAGTTATCTGTGAGATGAAATGAGGAAATGCAAAAAAACATTCAAATGGCCTACAATACCTGAGATAAAACAAACAAAATGGAAATTGTGTGCAGGGATGAGCATTCAAATCATAATCTTTTGCGGTATGCTTTCTTCCCAAGAGGCAGAGTCAGGGAAATAGCTATTCCTGACATTTTGCAAATTTAACAGTCACAGAGTGAATGTTTCCGAAATGAGCTCTTGTGTGGTAAAATAACCACACATCAGAATAATGTCTTAGCAACTTCCTACACTTTATTTTTCTCCCACTGATTCTGCAACACACAAACATCCAAATAACACCAACGTGATACCTTTAAATGACTGTAAATAAGTGGAATAACTCAATAACTCAGTTTTGCACATTTCAATCCTTGTGAAGTCCTAATATTCCAAGACAGGATTTAGATAAGCTCCCAAAATCTGGGCTTAATTTGACAAGGTTAACAATGGTCAACTAGTGCACAGCCTGGATCACGACGCACAGAACTGTGTAAAATATGGGAGGAATTCGCCTATGTGGGTGCTGTGGTTAAGCTTCAAACTTTCAAATCGACATATTCTCGTGATACCAGGCAATCAGAATTCTGGTCGCCGACCGATCATTTGGGGATCTCGAAATGCAAAATAGTTGCTGGAACAGCGGTGAAAACAGCCGCTAACAAAGCTGCACCCCTTACATTTTCTCAGGACATACTTTACAAGAAACCACACTGTCCCCTGTTTCTCTTCAGCGGCAGGAACACGACTTCTGCATGTTACTGCCCCAATATGAAGGGCTGCCCTAAATGCCTTTGGAGTTGTTCTGCAGTGCAGTTTTTTTTAAAACTACTACAGTACCAAAAGTACGTGTCTTTGTGTCACAATCCAGGATTTTGAGCAGCAGCAGCTTCCAGAAGCAATAACATGCATTTTCTCCTGTATTTGCATGTGGTTATTAATCTGGTGTCATAATGCAACTCTGTTATTATGAATCTTATTTAATACTCACCTTTTATTTGTTTTTTTATTTCATATATATATATATATATTTTCTCTTTCAAAAATGCCACAGGTTGTCATTAGCTGTGTTTCCACCGTGGGAGGGAACCTTTGAAGGAACTCAGTGCATTTCCAGTGCAGAAGTCTGACTCACTGGACGCACACTGCAGGTATAAATCTGTCATTGATGGCTTGTTTCAAGCGGCATAGTGGCTTCTATCTACATTTTCATAGTCCAGAACAACCTCTGAGCTGCAAGCTAGACGCTGAAAATGGCAAGTTAGTACCTGAATGGTACGAATTTAGGCAAACTGACAGCTGTTAATATTTCTTTTGCGATGATAAAGTCATTTTAATGCCAGGGCTCGCCTCCCGACGCGCAAATGTTTCACCTAAACAAGTTCCCCCTCAACGCTATTTTGTAGCAGCACTGTCGCCGCTTCCTGGGCTTAGTGTCGCCCAAGACGACTGCGATTGGTTTAAAGAAATGCAAACAAAGCAGGGCCTTTTTCACTTTCTCCAACGCAGGGCACTGTGGAGAGGACAAAATATAAAAAATGAATATTAAAAATACTATTAGCAAGATGTACCAAGCTAACTGTGAAAACTACCTTAAACACAAGTCACTGACAAAGGTTGCATTACTATAACGTTGACCAGAAATAAACATTGTGCAGGCAGAGAATACATTCAAATACATATTTAACTCTACTGTCCCAGTGTGAATGGACCTCAGACTCAAACAAATCAATGTGTAGTCTGGTATTGGGACACTCAAACTGTTTTCCAGGAATTTCCGTGGGGTCTTTGAGGTTAAATTTAATATTAACAAACCACAACTAAACATGACTGTTGGACAGAACAGACTGTACCTGCACTGCGCTGTACTAGACATCAGAGTATCTATAGTTAATTTGTGTTTGTGTGTGGTGAAATACAACCATAAACTTTGTATCTTCACTTTTAACTCATGTTTCCAGCTAGTTGAAGTGCCTCTTTAGCAAAGCACTGCAAAGCCACCGGTATCAGTGGAGTTTGACTGTGTTTTCAAAGACATGCCACTTATTCAAGGGTAGTCTTTCTCCTTGACATTCAGAGACTGATAAGAACTGCTTGTCCTCTAACACTCTCTATAGCTTTACTCAGAAACAGCACAAGTTCCACATTTATCTGCAGGACGGATATAAATCCAAGCTTTTATTGCTGTGGGTTTATATGTATAGATATATACTGTATATATATATCTATACATATACTGCTAAATTAAAACCTTATTCAGTAGGTCAGTCTGTGTTTGGACAACTGGACAGTGAGACCTTTAGAAAGGTCAGTGGTCGGAGTGAGGTGGCTAAAGATAACACATGCACACATGCACAAATTTGCATGCATGTTCATACACACGCGCGGCTAAAGAGGTTATGAGAGCAGCGGAAATGCTGAGTCACAAAGGCAGAGCAAAGGTAAGAAAAATGTGGCCATGTTGTGCTCACATGCTCCAAAGGACTGCACACAGACACTCACACACAAACACACACACACACACACGTGCTGTTGTCACACATACCTCCACACAGACACACACACACACCAGGTGTAAGAGGTAACTGTTAACTGCAGGAGGGGTCACTGTTCTCACTGATATGGCTTAAGCTGCTGTGTTTTGACAGCTCCATACCTGAACTCTAAGCTCGGTGCAGCGATCCACTGTGTTGCTTAAGATGGTACAACGTGTACTCCTCCGAATACTATCAGACACACACCGCTAATCACTTCTTAGCTACACACAGTGGATTTAAGGTAACTGAAACATGCTTGTGAATGAAAGTTTGTTTTGAGCAGGATGATGACCTCTTAGGTGCTGCAGTGGACCTGCTCGTTCATGGTTCACTGGATAACTTAACATTAAAATAATCGGTAACACTTTATAATAACCATAATCAATAAATATAGTTAATTAAACCGTAGTTGATAGTTATTAAAAAATTTGAATAAAATCTTAACTAAAATGTAATTAACTATCAATTAACCATTTATTAATAAAGGTTATAATAAAAATACACATATACTTAAAATTGCAGTGCTATCAGTGGACGGAGTTGCCTCATTTATTGTCACATGACCTAAAAATGTAGCTTTTGTCACTAGATAACAGGTGGTCGTATATGTGGGGGAGATCGTAAAACTTGTCTCGGTTCAAGGACGGTCTCTGACATTGGATGTGAAAGGTCTCCTTGATCTTGCTCCAGCTGTCGACTGACTCCTGGTTGGTGACTTTGACCCCTTCTCGGTCAATGATGTGACAGCCAAAGACCCCTGACAAGATCCAACTCAATAAAGCCATATTTTACTACAATATGATACTCATCATCATATTTCCATACTTCATTGTACTTCATTCGTTACCATAACTGGTTGTTTTATAAAACTGTCCATCAATGTAACTACTAATCTCTGAATACTGAATACATTGCTGTTTCCACGGTAACAGATGACACATGCTAAGAGTTAGAGATTTGTTAGATTAGAAAGTAATCTATGAACTATTTTCCCTGGCAGGGTGCCACTGACCCCTGGGGGTCCCTGCTTTGAGAATTAGTGGTGTATGATATTACATGCAACAGGTTGGGTCAAGAGAGTGAGCGAACACTGGAAATCTTTAAAAAAAAAACCCAAATAAACCAGACAGTAACTGACCTACTTTGTCAAAATGCAAATGAACTTTCCAGCATATAAATTCTTGTAAAAATCTGAGCACATGACTTCAAGCATCACATGGGTGAGTGCTTTCAGAGCCGGGGGTCGTACGTGGTCCATAGAGGATGTAAATTAGTTCATTTCATAGTGATTTTTAACATCAAAATGGAATAAAAAATTTAATTAGAATTCACTCTAACTGTAAATCATAAATGTAATTGCAAGCACAGTCACAATATGTCCCCTGGAGTGTTGAATCACTGAGGCCCTGCAGGTGAAAACCTCATGCGAAGTTTGATTCACATGTGATTTACTTCATTACAAAAGTTGGCAGTGGGGGTTTTCCCTCGCGGGGAAGGGCCCTAAACTGAGTAATGACACGGGGTCCCAGAGTCGGGTCTGTCTGGCGGTAAAGAGCGTAATGCATTTTATACTTCCACGTGAGGCATTATCAGCTTGTTTAACATTAAATTTCAAGTTGTTTCAAGTCAGTTATTTTGAGAAATGAGAGCAAAAAAAAACTGCCAACTTCAATGGAAGAAAATTGTGTTTTATAGACATGTGATCTTTAGAACATGTGTTTCTGCCACAGCAAATATCACCAAACAAGTTTCCAAAATAAAACAAAAACACATTAATACCTTAAAGGAGCAGTATGTAGGATTTAGTGGCATCTTGCAGTGAGCTTGTTGATTGCAAACACCTCACCTCACTCTCCCCCTCCAAATGTATAGTAGAAAATAATGTGGTCACGAAAAATGCAAATGTTGTGAAGTGACGTGGGCTCATGGGAGTTGTTATCTTCACTGTTAAACAACTACCGTGACTGATGAAAATTATTTAATGGGACAGACTGACATCATGTTAATAGCCGAGGTCATATTCAAGTTTTATTCAAATTACATTTAGTTACATTCACCAAGGAGTTATAACAACTAGCAGCTAGCAAGGAAAAACACTGTTACCTTGAATAAATTACACATTTCTCTGGGTTTCACCACTGTTGGAACATGGAACATGGAGATGATGTAAGTGCACAGCTCAACAAAATATATAAGATATGTCTTGCATTTTTAGACATTTCAATATGGAAATGTCACATATTATAACTTTGAGAATTGAGCTGGAGACAGTTGCTGGTTAGCGTTAGCTTAGCATAAAGACAGGAAGCAGGGAGAAACAGCTTGTTTGGCTCTGTCCCAAGGTAAAAAAAAAAAAAAACATCTAACAGCACCTCCAAACACACTGTTTCTTATTTGTTTATTCTGTACACAAAGGTGTACAGTATAGGTGTGTTTTTGAACTAAGAACAGAGCTAGGTTAGCTGTTAGCCCCTGCCTCAAGACTTTATGCTAAGATAGGCAAACTAAATTCATTAATTCCCTCTGCTGCAGAAATACCTATTTCTGACCTGTTCAAAACATAAAATGTTTTTCACTTGGTGAATTAAGTTTATGTTAAATCGCCACTTATTATACGATTTATCCACAATGCAGTGTAGATAATATGAAATAGTCTTAATCAGTGTATGAAAAAGGTGTGAAACAAGTAATCTGACTCATCTCATGAGTTCATCTCTGTCTCCTTCACTCTGTCTACCTCTAAGTGATCTTCATGGCGTGCATTGGGATAAGGCTTGGTATGTACACAGTGTTACTCACCTGTGTCTACTTCAAATAGCTCTGATATTTACATTCTTAAGGTGCTTAGGTGTGGACCATCTTAACTGGTTGCTGGCTGCTTTGCTTAACAATGGCTAATCCCATTCTCTGTGTTACCCACGCGCACAAGTGTTTGTGTGCTTGTGTGTGTGCGTGCAAGTGTGTGTGTTGTAAGCTCACTCACATGATAAAGTTGTGCTAATGCGGGCCCACGCGCGCTCACATTCCTATCATAGTTAGCATTTAACCAGACCATTATCAAAGAATGCTGTTGTTTTTGTTGTCGTAAAAAGCATGTGACCTGGAAGTAAGTAAGTGCATGTTTGTCTAAAAGTGTGTTTCAAGGATAACCGAGCTCAACCGTGACCGAGAGGCACAGCTGTTTCATGTTTAAATCTTTACTTTTTATTTCCAGGGAACAGAAGGGATGTCTGCAGATCAAATAGAGATATTTAAAGTGTTTATGTCTCTTATGGAACGATGTTGAATTTATGCGGAGGGAGATTTCATGGTGACAATCCCAACAGGATTGCACAATATCATACAAAGAGGTTTGTTCTTAAGTGGCACATGTGACTGGTTTAAGAGAACCTGTTGTATTCAACAGTTTTTTTATATTTAGAATCTTGTCTTGGGTATCAATTAAAAATGAATCTGGATTTAATATGTTAATGCACTGAAATACACTTAAAAAAATACCAAAAGGTTTAACAAAAAGGTTCGATTGTATTAGGTTGTACTGGCATGACAACTTATACAATTCTGAATAAAAAGTTGTTACACTTTATCAGCTGCCTCAGGATCTTTTCACAAGTTGCTGTCCAAGGGAATGTCCTTGTTGCATCTAAAAGTTCAACATCACCTATAATGGAATGCATTCATCCACACCTGTCACATCCCCTTTATTGCTCCTCCGTTATTTTCCTTCTTTTTCTCCTTGGCCTCTTCTAACGCTGCTACGGACACCACTAAATTCATTATGTTTTTGACTCTGCAGTTTTGAACTTCTCTTTTCCCTTGGGTAACATTTTTTGTGGATGAAACTTGCCCATAAATAGAGTGTAACCTTATAGAGCAGTCTCGGGGCAGTATTTATGCCAATAATCAAATTTCATGAACACGTGCTGAATAGCCAGGTGGGACTGAAATTGAAACAAGCAGTTTAAGTTTTAATTTTTGAAGTTTGTGCAGTTACAGAACAACACTATGACTCTACAGTAGTAATGTGCAGATGAGCTCTGAGTTCATCTGAGTTCACATGTGCGCACAAATTAGCCACCTGGCACCCACCCAAAAATATTATGTTTTCTAATTCTGATGTAGAGAGCCACACCTGCACCTGCATCTGTACCGGCCCCTGTAGGCTACAACATGTTGCCTTTTAAATTGTGTCGAGCATCGCAAGCTTTTAAGGTGATTTCTTTAATATGTGTATGAGGCTGCTTTCAGTCATTTTAAAGGGCTCCAGAAAGAAAGAAGTTCCGCTGCTGTGACTTATGTGTAAATGTACACACAGCATTTCTCTTACTGGGGAGATAAACCCTATTTCCCACCAGAACCTTTTAAATGATGCCGAGCAGCGCAACCTCTCCAAGTGATTTCTTTATTGTATGTTGTATTGATATATGAGTATTTTCTTTAACTGTTTACTTTAATAGCCCTGTGATGAACTGGCGACTTGTCCCGTCATGGTTACGGACAATAGATGATCGATTAGAGAATCTACTTTCAATCTCATTTCCAAACAATGTCACTGCAGCAAATGTTATGGGACATTCAGGCAGCAAAACTAACAACTGTAGTTATAAACTTGAGAGGACGGAGGAAACTCTCCAGAGGCTGCACTGCTGTGTCTCGTGCGTAAATGCACATATCGCTTTCCCCTCTCTCTCCCTCTCTCTCTGTGCAGATGCACCCTATTTCCCACCCGCAGCCCACCCGTAATTACTCAGAATGTTATTTGTTATGACCTGTCCCATCCGATCAGTGGATTACATGCAGTAACGCACTACACTGTTTGTGGTTGTAACTGCAGTCCGGGCATCACTAGTCTACAGCCATACTCGTGGCTCTTTGATGTCAGCATGCTAACATGGTTTAATGTTCACTGTGTTCACCATCTTAACTTAACATTTTAGTATGCTAACATTTAACACTAAAGTACAGCTGAGGCTGTACTAGTTCTGCGGGTATTGGGACACATTAAAATTCTTACCTGACAACAGCGCTAATGAAGAGTCACAAGTGAGCAGCTGAGGCCAGTAAATCCAAAACAACTGACCTGTTGGTTGTGGAGGAAAAGTCAAAGGATCACCAAAGCTATTAGAATTTATGACATGGTGACCATGAATGCAAGTTTGCTGCCCTTCCATGGAGTCAATGAGTATTGAAATTTCACAGGATAAATGAAAACACTGGCTGGCTGGTGGTGCTACAGGAGAGGTCAGAGAATCACCAAAGGCATCATCAATGTTTGTGCAAAATTTCACAGCAATGAATCTTACATTTGAGATATTTCAGTCTAGACCAAAGGTTCACCCGTGCTTTTTTGCAATTAAATGGACATTCTCATAACAGCTTATTAGCCCAAAGGTTTACACTTGTTATCACCGCTGAACACAGCTGACTGTAACAACATAATTAATAACAAATGAATACAATCAGTCATTATGTCATGAATATGATGTTTTTCATAACCTTTACGACCCAGATGTTCGCTGGCTGTCAGCACTCTGGTTACAAGCTTAATGCTTAAATGGGAAACTCCATCTGTGACCTTAAAGTTACAGTTCATATGACTGTCAGGCCACATTGTGCATACAGCTCACTCACTCAGTCAGTTACTGTTTTCAGCTTGGATCATCCAGAAATATGAGCCCTTCACTCACAAACATTTACAGTATGTGTCAGCAATATATAACTCAACACACAGTCATTTTGTTAGTGTATGCAGTAAAGATACATAAATGGCTTTGCAGCAAAACTTAGTCATCACTATAAATAGATGCTGATACAGTACAGTAGCACTTCCATGAATGGCGTGGAAAGCCAGAGTGTGCCTCTGTGGAAGAGTGCATTTGTGTCTGTCCTTCGCTTTGATATTCACGTGCCTGGTCTGAGCGTGACCTGCGTTTATTAGCATGAGTGTGTGTCTCTCTCTCTCTCTCTCTCTCTCTCTCCCGTGTGTGTGTGTGTGTGTGTGTGTGTGTGTGTGAGTGAGGTTGCTGGCTTGGGGGGCTGTTGAGTAAGCCTCATGACGCACGGCGTGGTCATAAGACACAAGTGCAGTGGCAGGAATGGGTGAAGTGACAGAGGGGAGGGTGTGTGTGTGTGTGTGTGTGTGTGTGTGTGGGTGTGTGTGTGTGTGTGTGTGTGTGTTTGGAGGGGGACTTGACAGGAGGGGAAGCGGGGCCACAGGTGGTCAAGTGGAGAGGCGATGGAGAAGGGGGGTTGGGGGACATTTGGAAGTGAAACGGAGAATAAGGCATGGGTGAAATATTATTCCGCTTCTGAAAAATAACACCAATTTAAATTTGAACAAACTAGGGCTGGAATGGGCTCATGTACAGTACGTGGTCGCTGCCTTTTACATCGAGTTTATCTTTTGAAAGTAGGGCACATGCGAGTATAAGATGAAGTGTATGAGGTAATGTTGGAAAGGAGGAGAAGGCATGCATATCCTCCTAAAACTCCTCAGCATGATATCATATTATAAGAATTTGGCGCTCGTTTGTGTTCAATTTGGTCAGCGTCCATGATGAAATGTGAGGTGGCAAGTCAGGATTTTTTTTTTTTTTAGTTTGGATTTAGGAGTGTAACCTGATCCTTTTTGTGTAGTTATCGGGATGATTTATTGACTGTGTGAAATTGACCAAACTGGTCTTTCATGTCTGGCACAGCTGACTCTGTCACTCTTATGATTCTGTCTCTATCTGATTTTCAGCCACATATACTCGTACTTGAAGAGCAGAAATTATTTTAATATGCAACTCATGTGCAACAGCAAACACATTGTTGAGAGAAACGTAATGCCGACAGAAATATGCTTCTATTAACATCATGAGGACGTTCATTATTTTATTATTAATTAACACATCTTGCAAGTCACAAAAATGGCACTGACAACATATTTAATTTGTCGTCTGCCCTAATAGACAATCTTGCAAGACGCTATCCCGTCATAGTGACGACAGCATTATTCAAGACAGTAGTGTGTGTGACATGAGAATTTTATTAATATTTAACTCAGATGACGGTCTTTCCCTAACCCTAACCGTAATAAAGTCCAAGACTGGTTAGGTGGAATTCTCTGTTCTCTGTGTCGATGCGTGTTTTCTACGCACTGGAGCGAGCAGCTGACGGGAGCGAACGCTCACCTCGAGCCACAGCAGGTCAAGCCTGACGGACAAAGTGCTTTTGCTGCCAAAATCTACCCTAAATGATGATTTTTCCTCACCTATTTCCTTACCTCAACCAAAGCACTTGTGTTGCAGGAGTCTGGACGTGAACCTCGGACTGTGTTGTTTAAGTCCTGTACTTTATATACTCTCCATCCCCCCCAACCACCTCCTTGTGAATCCAGCGCGTTATATAAACGTATTGTTTCCAAGAAACTTCTGTGAACACTATGCAGGCAGGTTTGTCACCAATTTTATTATTACACAAACATAGTTTCTAGGAGACAGGATTTGCGAGGTGGTACTTCTGCAGTTCCTTGGAGGTAAATGGAAAAGTTTTGGAGATGCTCAACTAAGAAAAATATGAACCAGAGGAGTGCACTCAGTAAAAGTGCAGGTCCCTGCCAGGCAGCAGACTTTGAAGCACCTACTGCAATGCTAGCACACCTGCCAGAGGCAACCTGCTTACCACTATATTAACCTGTAACTTAATAAAAGGCATTAAGTACATTATTAAATACCATGATGATGAAGCATCATCTCACTGAGACGTGTTCCCACCCTGAGTCTCAACCCCTAGTTTCCTTGTAACTCCAGCCAAACCTCGAACATAACTGGCCCTTATTCATCCTTATGCAATCGCCCCCCTTCATCCCTCTCCTTGACCTCGATCATGCCTCCATAAACAACCCGCATTTCATTGTTATTGAATCCTCCATTCTGAATAAACTCTTTTATACCACACATATGGCATGGTCTGCAGTTCAGAAAGGTAGTTGATTAGTTATAATCAATCTATACTTTTGTAGTAACACTGTATTAACTGATGATGTGAAAACAATGTCTTGCAGAGGATTATCATATATCATAAAACTCCATAAAGCTGCTCGCTTTATGGAGTTTTATAGCAACTTTCAGCTAATTGTGTAGCTGACCACTCTATCACTGCTCATATTGTTGTTTTTGGCCACATCAGGCAGCTTGGAAAACCCACTGTACATTACCTGCAGCGAGCACCAGACAGCAGACAGACACAGACAGCAAGTGGCTGGTGAACAAAATTTAACATTTAGCAGCTAATGACCTAGCTTTAGCCAAAAGAGAGGGCTTATATTTACCAGGTGGCCAGAAAAGACTCCAAATGAATGTTAATGTTTCTCCAGAGACACTGGGGTGAAAGATGATGATATGTTGATATATGTTGATCAGTTATTGCAGAAATGAATAAATGAGTGAAATATTTAGCTCAAAGTAATGTGAGTTGTAGGAAAATAAAGGGAAGTGAGAGACTGCAACAAGAGATGGAGGAGAGGAGTGTTGTAGAGAAGTTCACAGACAGCAGACAGTCTGTCTATATCTTGCCTCTGTGTTCCTCTTTTTCGATCTCCTTCTGTGGTATGTGGGTGACCATGTGAAGCAGTTTGTACTTTATCCATTAATATATTCGCTCTCTAAAATGTCGAACATTGTGTTCCGCGGCACTCTCTGTTCTACTGAGTCTCAGGCTCACAGGGGGGAGAGGAGATGCAAAAAAAGAAAAAAAAGGACATGATAAGATGTGAAGAGAGGGGAGGGAAGAACCTCTCCATGTTGCAGAGGAAAGAGAGATGGAGAGAGACGGTGGGTGGCAGGGTGGTGGTGGTGGTGGTGGTGGTGGTGGTGGTGGTGGGGGCTGGAGTCAGAGCTGACAGGGTAGCGTGACATTTTCCTGTGAGGACAAATTGTTCCGAAAAATCAACAAAGGCAAAAGAGAGGCAGGGTGACACTGCAGCACCAACTGCAGAAATATTTGGGCATTTCCCAAACATACATGTGTGTGTGCAGCATTTCCAGCCACACTCTTAGAAATAACTAGAACCATAAAGCGTTCTTTGGCTTGTCTTCAAAGAAGAAGCCTTTTACCACCTGGTGGAACCTTTTATACAGGTTAGGACATTTTATAAAGGAGCTCCTTTTAATCCAAGGTTTTTATCTAAAACCCAACCAGGGGGTTCTTCCAAGAACCTTTTTGTATTACAAGGGTTTTATTTAAAATCCACCAAGGGAGCTCTACTGAGAACCCTTTTTTATTCCAAGGGTTTTATCTAGAACATACTCAGGGGGTTCTTCCAAGAACCTTTTTTATTAGAAGACACTCAGCGGATTGTACCGAGAACCCTTCGTTAAAGAGTTCTTTAAAGTTTTCAACAATCCCCGAGAACCCTGAACTCTATCTTCCATAAAAGGGCTCTTTGGATAAAAAATGGTTCTTATTGGAACCCTTAATCTTACAAAGAACCCTTGACAAACCCTTTCTTCTTAAAAGGGTTCTTCTGGGTAGAACCTCAGCCCTTCAGGAAGAACCCTTTGAGGAACCTTTACTTTTAAGAGTGCACGTCTGCATTTTGATTGGCCTGCTCTGCATCTGCTCTGCGCTCCAAATCGAACCTAATCAAGGGTTTCCTAATTGGCTCATGAGCTCGGTCATATGTTGGAACAGAGCAGCACACTTCATGTATGTGTATTCCACATTGCAGCTAAAACCATCATATGCGCTGCATTTGCACAGACACACACAAGATTAAATCACGGCCATCTGTCCTCGACCATATCTCGGTTAATCTCCTATTTTCATTCACTGAGCTCTCGTAATGTGAAACCGTGGCGACGTAGGGAGACTGTTATCCAATTTCAGCTGGTTTACTAACCTCTTTCCCAGCCACGCCGCACTGCTCATCCTCTCCTCTCATCCTCTGCCTCTCCCTCCACTTCCTCTGAGGCTTTTTAAGGACACGGCGTACCCAGTGCCCTCCTGTCTACGCTCATCCTCCCTCCTCCTTCTCATCCCTCCTGCGCTTCCCTCACTTTCTCTCCTCCTCTCTTGCTCCTCTCCTCACCTGTCTCATGCCTTCGGCTCCTCGTTCGTCTCCTCGCTTCACCTCCCCGCGTTTTCTCCCTTTTTCTTTTGTGTCTGCGGCAGCAGCATTGTAATGCCAAGCCACTCTGCATAGCCGGCATAGCCTTATCTCACATCTGGGCTCCAGAAAAAGAGCAGAGGAGAGGGCTGTTCCCCTTCCTCATGAATATTACACCAGCAGAGAGGGCTGAGATGATAAGTGGCAGAAAATAGGCCCTTGCACAAAGGTGTGAAAAGAGTCAATCACTGGCAAGGTGGGCGTATGCGTGCATGTATATTCACACAGCACATGCGAGGACGGGCACATGCTGCACATATGGAATTCTCGCACGTGCACAACTGACGGGATAAATCGGGTCCTTCTCTCACGCAGGTGTATATTTAGCCGTGACTGCGCCTGTTGGCAGCGGCTGGTATTTGGCATTTTCTCGACAGAAGAACCCGCAAGAGGGGTCAGCTGACGCACACAAGAAGAGATGGGGGCAACAGGGGGGAAACAAACAGACAGGCAGGCAGACGTGTTGCGGCAAGAGAAGGAGAATTTGCATTCTCGAGAAAAAAGTATGTTTTGAAGGATGTTTTTACCGGCCACAAAATAAATAAGCGGATAATAAAATGAGAGGAATCCTGGCAAATACGCCATGTGCAGGCTTTTCTTGCATTTTGAGTTTTAAACCTCAGCTTGATACAGACTGTCACTGAGTTCATGAACTGTCTGACAGAATCATGTGATGAATGTGAACACATATCAAAAAAAACAAATCCTCAAATTCCAGGAAAACTAAATGCTGATATAGGAGGAGATCAGTATGGTGAAGGGAATTTGTGTTCAGCATTGTTATAAGCAGACTGACAGAGTGCCTAACTGTTTATAAGGACCTATTTTTGTGAGAGACTGGTCATAGAAACGTAGGAGTATAAAACAACTTCCTTATCTAACTCAGCTGCTGCATTAAATAACAATTAGCAATTTTAAAGTCTCCTAAAATATGGGGTAGTCAGACTAAATTTAACATTGTGATGCCTTATTATCATTATTATTACTATTATATTTTCCGGGCTCTCTTCTTGATTGACTACAGTGCAGTATTAGTCATCAGAGGTGGAATTAATTAATTGCACAAAGTTGTTTTTGTGCACTTGTAATTTTTGAGTATATTTTAAAATCATTTATTTTACTTTTACTGATATCACTATCTTGTTATGTTTTCTTTAAGTCTAAGTTTCATATTGTGTTGAATGTGTTGATGTCTTATGCATATTCATGTGCTAGAAATGTCTGTCAGTAATACCAAACTAATGCTTGTACGGTGTCTTGTTATGACAAAATAGTGGTCATAGTGACTGAAAGTGTGATCTGAGATGGATATTGCAAAATGTGTTATGTATCTGACATAGTTAAATAGTTATGTCAAGCTGAATAGACTCTAACCAGTAGTTTAAAAAAAAAAGATTTTATTCTGGTCTAAAGACTGATCTAGAACTCTGTCTGTGACACTGGACACTGGATTTATCCTGGAATGTACTTGTAAAACATATGATGATCTTGAGGAACCATTGCAAATAAAGCAAACTGTTGCTGTAAAGGAACAACAGGATGTTTCCAGCTTTGTTCCAGCATAATCTGTTAATGCTAAGGACCTACAGTATAACACCTATACCATTTTTCACCTCCGCTAAACTGCAGATGCATCTTTTGTCATTTTGTTCTGGCACCAGGACAGAGTTTCTCCCTAATAATTTAACAGTGAGATGAGTTTATGTTGTGACCATCAGTTTTAATTGTTTCAACTTTTGTGTTTATGAGAGGTCATGCTTTTTCCGTCAGTTTGGTATGGAGAGTGGCAGTTATGTTGTCATTATGCTTCAACCGAAGTGCTTGTATGGTCGAGCATCGTCTGAAACACCTTTCCGACATCAGAACTGAGGGGAGCATGTCACTTTTCGCGCTTATTATGAATAAGTTCATTTTGGGCATGCTGACACCTTTGGTAATTGACCTAAACTGTTGAACAAGCAAAAATCCTTAGCTTCTGCCTGCTTTCATTGCACACATTCACAGAAATGCCCCTTGACAGTTGTAGTTCAGAGGTTTTTTCTCATCATTTTGTCCTCAATCAATTCACATCATTTGTATTGATGAATCACCTGGAGGGGTTTGGTGTTCATTGACCGTCAGAGGCTCTCCAGTTGCTATTCATCTAACATTGTCTGTGTGGAAAAAGAACAGAACTTGTACGTCTAGAACCCTGGACTCCGTACTTTGAAACAACCACTTTTTTCCCCCCCAGCGTATAAAAAGAATCTAAGGGGAGAATGTGCAGACCTTTTACAATGACAGCCAATCTGTCTAGTAGGCAGGGATGCAGAATTTTATACTGTGTGGTTGGTGGAGTGTGTGTGTGTTACATTATGAGGCCCTTTGGCAATTCATATTGGGGTGTGATTTGGATCCGAGAGACAGAAAAGGGAAGAACAGACAGAAACGAGAAGAAAAAAGGGGGGGAAATCAAGGGAGAGCTAGAAGATGAACAGACAGGTAAAAGGACAAATGGAGGGAGAGGACGGAGATGCATTGTGCTGAACAACCTGCAAGGTGTAGCGTATCCCCCTGGAGAACAATTTATACAACACACAATCACACACACATGGCAGCATGTTATCAATATTGTTTCTTGCAGTGGTAGCTATCATGGTGGTGTGCACCAATTACTCAGCCTGGAGCAGCAGATGTGTGGTCGCTACAGCAGAGGAAAAGCTACATGGCTCACAACACTATTGATCAAAACCTGTCGGCCTGCCTCTGTATGTGTGCTGTGTGTATGCGTGTGTGCATTTGTGTACCCGTGTGTTTTCTGTGTGCACAGGCATGCTTTTCCCATTTCCGCTCCTGTGTGCGTTTGGTTAATGTGTGTGCGTGTGTGTGTGTGTAGACACACGTGGCACAAGTGAGAGCGGGCAAAGATGCTGTTTATGAAATTGGTATCATTTATCTTGGATGTGGTGGAGGTTGGTGGAGGCTGCCGGGGGCTTCCACAGCTGGAAATATCCAAACGCAGGGAAAAAGCTTGTGGTCTGCGGTAGAGTGGAGTAGATGTATGTGTGTGTGTGTGTTGTTTAGAGGCAATTAGTCACAAGTGGGACATCCCCATCAGGTTGTACCCTGCTCAGATTACCCTGTAGCATGAGCAGAACCAAGGCTGAGGCTCAGATGCTTTTCTTTTAAAAGATTCTTTTCGAAATGTTTTGGTTTTTTTGGTGTAGTGTTAATGGAGATGGGTGGTGGTGGTGGTTCCAAGGATCTTGGGACATTTTGGAAAATTTCTTGAAAGTGTACGGTTTGTGCTGTTTATGAATTTTGAAACTTAAAACTACTCATAACATTCCAAATGTTCAATGTATGCCTTATAAGCAGGCGCTTATTTTAGGGGTATTTCTTTATAGTGGATGTTTGTCTTGCCAAGAGGGGTAGGGTCAGATGGGAAGTTGGACATCACTTTCATGTCTGTGCATGGAGCTGCAGCCAGGACGCCATTATCTTATCTTAGCTTTGCTTAAACACTGGTAGCAGGGGGAAAAAGCTATTCTGGCTTTTTCCACAGTTCAAAAATATGCGCAAGAACACCACAGGTTATTAATTAACATGTTTAATCTTATCTGTAGCTATTTCTTGGTGAACAAGCTGGGTGCAGTAATCTCTTGTTGGCTGCTGACACTGTCCAGAAGTCTTGGGAGGATGAATGAACTAGCTAGCTAGTGCCCAAGAGATATACATAACTCTAAAACCTGTGAACAAATTGTTTTGTTTTGTTTTTTCACTCCTGTTTTGTACAGTTAAACTAACAAGACACAACTTCTTAATTAGTGAACGTAAGAGGCTGTGGAAGACAGATATATAAACTTTTGAGAGAGACGAGCTAGCTGTTTCCCCCTGCTTCCAGTCTTTATGCTAAGCTAGGCTAACTGCTTCCTGGTTCCAACTTAATACTTAAAATGCAAACATGAGAGTGGTATCAATCTTCTCATCCAACTCTCAGCAAGAAAGCTGTGAGGTAAACACTTTTTAAAAAAAAATGGCTACTGACATGGCTCAGAGGTGCTGGTCAAATGAACAGGTAGTAATTTGTAACTCTGTCTAAAACTTGTGAACAAACTGATGCTTTTGCATTCCTGTCCAGTTGTATGGCTTAAGCTAAGATGCAACCTTATAATTAGTGAGCTTTAGAGGCTGTGAAAGTCAGATATTTGAACTTTATAAGAGCCAGGCTAGCTGTTTCCCCCTGCTTCCAGTCTTTATACTAAACCAGGCTAACTTCCTCCTGGCTTAACCTTAATATTTAACGTACAAACACGAGAGTGGTATCAATCTTCTCATCTAACTCTAAGCAAGAAAGTGATTAAGAACCACCCCACCCCCACCCCCATCCCCCCACAACACACACACTATTTTGCAAAGATGATTTTGATTGGTTTAAAGAAATACATACAAGCCAGAGCTGACCTCTAGCCAGCGCACACTGTGCTTTAAAGATATGTCTGGCTATGTGAGACTAGCAATGATGTGAATTGAACTACAGTCGCAGACTTAAGCCTCTGTGAAAGGTGACGACCTCTGACAGCAGTCTCACATTAACGGGGTCAATTGCGGATTGAAGGTGCACTCACTATACCCACGTCTACATGGGTCTTTGGTATTAAATGGGCCTGAACAGCTTTGCCGGGCAGCATTTGATCAACAGTCTGCTAGTCTGATTTGGCCCTGAGTGACTTTCAGCATAGACGCCGCCTCTCTGAATGCTCACTGAAGTCTATTCTGGATGAGAACACCAACTCTGTACCTAAATGTGGGGTCAGTGATGCACTCTGGTTGAATGGCTTTAATTTAGACTCAGTAAAACCTTGACTTGAATGATAACAAAGAGCACCAATGTATTCATTCATCCACGACAACTTTGGAGTGGTTGCATTTATAGATAAGCCAAAACGCTCTCACTCTTAACACAGCGCTTTATTTTTGAATATTAACTCCACCGAGGATAAATATAGATTATTCAAATTACTTTTCTGATTGTCAAGAGGAGCATATGTTCAGATGGACCACAGGGAAGCAAATTGAGTTTGCAACGAGAAACATCCTCCGCAGACTGTCCTTTCATTCATGTTGATGTATGCAATCGGTCATTTATACTGCAGAGTGCATGTAATTTGATAGGTAGTGATCTCTGATGACTGTCGCTCCTGCCTCTAACGATGATTAAAATGGAGTACGTTGCAGTACATTCAAATGATTGACAGAACAATGTCATTCAGTGTGTTTGCGTGCGTGCAAGCGAATGAAAGTGTAGTGCACATTTGCATGGACGTGTCTGGACTGTAATGACTGTCTACTTATATGTACTGTATGTGCGCTCACACAGACATACCACACATACTGCTGTTAATGGATTGCATGGAGATTTGTGCATGCATGTATGTGCTTGTGCATGTGGGGATTAATGAGTTCAGATGGCTCTGATCTTGCCTACTCTTTAGCATCGGTCGCGCGCTCTCCCTCTCTGTTGCTCCGGATCAAGTCCTGTCTGACAGCTTTGGCAGCTCGTCAAGTCTACTCACTACACACGCCAATCAAACCCCGTCCGAGCAAATAAGCAATTAATCATTAGCATCCACAAGCAGCCGACGCAGGGGGAGCGGCGAGGAGGAAGAGGAGGGAGGGAGGGAAAGGAGAAAAAAAAAGGGGTATCAGGGTTCATTTGGGTTCAAACATGACCCCACCCACTTCACACACACACACACAAACACGCACAGTTCCCTGGTGAATTGTGCAGTGGCGACCGTATAACAAGGGGATTATCTTCTTAATAAGTCAGCGGATGAATTATGGAAATGAGCATGGGACGTTAAAAAAAGAAACAACTGGACAGCATCTGTTGACTAACAAAACAAACTATTGTCCCTGTTAGGTTTTTCCTCTCCACTCACAGTAATGGCGATTAGATGATTAGTCTGTGATCGACATGATTAAATGGCCCGTTCGGGAGGGAGTGCACCTTTGTGTGTGTGTGTGTGTGTGTGTGTGTAATTCTGTGTGTTCATACAAACAACTAGTATTACTGGAATTTTAGACGTAGCTGATGGGTTAAAGCTACTTAGTAATTGGGGTTAAGTGAATGTGAAGTATTGACAATAAGTATTTATTTATAATTAATATATAATTTTCTTTCTCTCAGTCTGTCACAGCTTCATATACTTTCAACCTTGTCCTCTAAGTATTAAATATGTAATTTAATTATAATGAATATATATACTGTATGTAAAAAGTACATTTTATTATCACCAGTTATTGTTAGTTATTACAGGTTTGTATTATGTTCTGTGGGTAATGTAGCCTGGATTACAAATACAGGCAACTGAAATAGAAGTAGTGTGATGTTCTGCCAAAGATGTTGGCATGTCAGTATTTTGTAGAAATGTTCCCCATATTTTTTTTGTATGTATTATATTTTTTCAAAAATGTAAGCCAATTATTGCAAATGAGTTGTAGTTTGAAGTGAGCAGTGTTAGTGTTAGGGTTGAAAATTTATTTAGTCCTGCATGTTAAAAAAAAAATACTCTGAAAGACCTTTTCTGGGATTTTACAGCCTAAAATGTCTGATTTCACTGCAGCTTTTCTAAAATAATTGTGATGCTTGTTGCCGTGTTTTTAGGCAATGAAATTGTGGGAGAAATGAAAATTGGGGATTTTTTTTTTGTATATCAAACACCACTTGTTCCATTGTTCATCATGATTAAATGCAAATTCAACACTGTAGGGATGGAATTATATTTTCAGTGCACACGATGTTGCCATGAGCATCTCATAATCTTTAATTTCAAGGTGCATGTGCCTTCATCCACAAATATTACAATTCTGAAAAAAAAAAATCACTCATAAATACAGTAATAGAAATGTTTGTGTGGGTGTGGGTGCATTTTACTACCATCAGTTATTCCCTCCAGTCTGATTTTATAGCCTGTTATGGTTTCCTTTTTCTGTTTGTTTAGTTGCAGATAGAGATAACAGGTTCAGTGATACCAACTGCCCTTCCTGTCTCGTCTTCTAATTGGTCCTGAAGAGTTGATTGTCCTTTATTGCTATCGGCTGATCTTCTGTCATTGGCCAAGGTCCCCATGTCAACCTCTGACCCCTGCAGATAATGTCATGTATCCAATTACATGCCGGATGTGTCCATGTAATCCTTCTGGGGATCTGATTATGAAAGAACAGGAAAATGATTTTACAGAAGATGGACTTGTGGACTGAATCCTGGAAAACTGGTACTGAGATGCCCTTGAGCTGCAGCTTAACTTAACCAGAAGTATAGAGGTTTAAATTCAGGATGCACAATACTGGATTTTTGAAATTTGTGTGATGTCCTATATGCCGATATTTTTCAACTCATTTTGGCCAATTGCTGATTCTGATATATGGACTTTTCCCCCTTCCTAATGGCAGAAAGTATCAAGTCTCTCTTGTTGTGGAACATATTATGCCTGCTCTTATCATAATGGCCCACAGCCAGATGCAAACATGAATTACAGTGTTTTCAAAATGTACACATTCACTGAGCAAAATAAGAAAACTATTACTGGCAGTTTTTGTTTTTTTGGTTTTTTTTTCTTGCTGGTGCTCGTTCCTATTTCTTCACAAAATTTGACGTAATGATCGAGATATAGACGGGCAGTTAAATTTGTAACATTGAAGGAAATGTTGATTTGGCTCCTCCTCGCATGGCCGACACAGCAATCATTCCAAATAGCAAATTTGCTTTCCATTTCGGACACTTCAAAACACCTCCACACTGTAGAAATATCTGCATCGCATGTACATAATTGTCATATTGGCATAAATATGTATTATGGGCTAATATTTCCTTTTAAAGCCTTTACTGATGAAGTGCCGGTAATATAGGAAAGTGTGCTTAGAAGATTGCAGCTTTTTACAAAAAAAAAATCCAATAAGAATAGTTGGATGTAACCCTTTTAAAATCACTAACAATTTGATTAGTAACTATAATTTAATTATATCTTTTAACAGTAACTCTAATGCATTACAATTACACTTATTGTGTAATTTGTAATTAGTAGTATGTAAAGTTTCATATAAGTAATTACTGTCCAGCACTGCTAGTATCCAAACAGACATTTGTGTTATCTTATCCTTGAGTCCAAGTGGATATTTGTACCAAATATGGCGAAACTCCCTTCAAACGTTCCTGAAATATTGTGTTCACAAGAATGGGAAGGATGTGAGGTGGCAGTTACCTTGACCTTTGACCTTTAGACACCAAATTGTATTCAAGTCATTTGTGCAAAGTTTGAAGAAATTCCCTCAAGGCGTTCTTGAGATATCACATTCACAAGAATGGGATGACCTGTAAACAAAATGCCTCTGGCCACAGGTATCGCTGGCATGGAGGTATGACAAAGGCTTTTCAAGGTTTTTCAAAAATCGTGAATCACAGAGGTCCTTCAGCATACACTCATAAAATGTGCACAAAGAAAATTAGGCTGATGGATCAATTAGTGTGCGAGATTAGCTGCGGACAAGCTCCAAGCCCATTGGTCACACGTACATACGCGCAAACAATCGCATGATCCCCTCCAGGCACGTTCCATGACATCTGTTTTAGCACAGTTCACACCAAGCCGTGATTTGTTTTAATAAGCCTGTGACAACACCAACGCCCTCTTCTGTGATAACCTGGAGGGAGAAACCGAAAAAACTAGAAAAGAAATAGTAAGTAGACAGGAAGCAAATGAAGACACGGAGAGACGGTCTGCTGGTAAGAGAAGGCAGTGGACTGACAGACTCTCCCTCTTCTCCCAGGAGTCCACTGGAGATTTCACAGCTGGGGGGCTGTATGGCTCTGCCAACTCCCTCCAATCCTACACACACACACACAGAGATCAGTAGCATCATTATGTGCGTGTGTCCCTGTGCGTGCACACACCCTCTGTGTTTACAGCCCGGCAGCAACTGCGCTGATATATGTGTTTCATTCGTGTTACTGTCCCTCAAACCACACAACACATGTCACCTCAGCCAAATGGCAGGGTGCCTCCCGAAGATGCAAAGGGATGATAAGAAGCTCTATCTGCAGTCAAAAGTAACACAGCTCCAAGCCGTTAATATGGGGATATCTACTGCGTCGCCACTGGCTTTTGCAGACACACACATCCACTCATTGGCATGCAAAGAATGAAGCTTTGACAGACAGACAGACAGTAAGACAGACAGACGGTCTCGATATCAGATGCACGGCGATGAAGCCGGCAGATAAGGTGTGGTATTTCTGATCAGACATGCAGTATACCCTCTTTAAATTCCAACCATGCCAGTAGGAACCTATTAGAAATATTACACAATAAAGATAAGATGCATTCTGTGTGATGGCGTAACCTTTGGTGTTTTGCTTTCAATTTTTAAAGGCCACGTGTATTAACAAAAAAAAAAAAAAGAAGGTGTTTGTTCTTGGCTCATCCTTGAGTTTATTCTCCACAGAGAGCCACGTGGAAAATGTCTTCAGGAAGGTGTCTGATAAGAACAAAGTATCGTGTGAGCATGTCTAAAAGGCAAAATTGAAAAACAACCCAAGATGTCTTCACAGGTCCTAAAATTCATGCCCAAACCCAAACAGACTTGTACCCGTACCATTCGGAACTGAATATTATTTGAAAGCTGGGACCCAACCCATGCAGAACCAAGGAGGACTGACACAGACTCATTTGGCACAGATTTCACAGCTGATTGCCGTTAACAAGGTAAAATTAATTTACAAGTTGTCTTAACAACCTATTGTTAGTTTACCTACTGCTAACATTAGTAGTCAGTGTGTTTGGCGATAACGCATATAGTCCATCCCTCTTGCCAAGAGAGCTGGTCAAATTTATCCAGGTTTTCTGTTATTTGGATCATGGTTGACTCTTCTCAGATTCACTTAGGTATTACCTATAATGTTTAATAGATCTGGACACAACTTAACATATAAAAAGTGAATTCGAAGCAACTTCTTTTAACCATCTTCAAAATGTTTGTTTTTCTTTTCAGCATAGACATGCCTAGCACATAGCAAGTACAGGAAACAGGACAGGAGAAAGTTGACCGAGACAACAGAGAGCTGCTTAACTGTTTCTGAACCACAGAGTCAAAAAGGGGGTGGGGCTTAGGAAGGGTAATTTACCAAAACTTTCCCTTGTATACACCTCTCAAACTTAATACTCCCTGGTTTGATTTTGAGCTACTTTTCTTACCGAGTGTGTCCCTACCCAGTTTTCCCCGTTATTTTATTACCAGCATTTTATTTTCAGTTTTACCTTGTGATAAAGTGGTTAGATAACCTGGCTTTGTTTGTTTATGACCTGTTTGATCATATCTGACCACTCTTTTTTAGCAATGTCTTCAGGTCCCCTGGTCTCAGCAGCTAAAGCTGATGATCAAAATGACAAAAACTAGACCCAAGTTGAAATAGCCAAGATTTCCTTTAACAACCATGGAGTCAGTGCAACCAAGGTCAGTTTTGCAGTTCATTTGCTAACTTATCAGAGCGAGCCCAATAAAGATAAAATCTCAATCATGTGCTCAGGCGAGGTCATTCCAGGAGGTAACTTCTAAGTTGTCGTCACGTGAAGTATCCCACTGTTGACATTTTTTTCTCACCTCTTTCGCTCTACCATGTTGATATTTGCCGTTTCGGCTCCCTGTGATACTTTGCCCAGAAAGCCCAAGCTGTCGGCTGAAGGTTGTTGACTTATAGAACATATCTGAGTTATGCTTTTGTTTTCACTGAACACTTGAGCTATGACGCACCTGTGGCGGCTTTAGCCTTCAACTCACCGTGGCAGAAACACTCCCTAATGGGTTTACGCTGATATCTACATCTCAGGCATTCAAGGGACAGACATGAAGCCATGTGTTGTACAATCGTCAAAAGTCATGTGACAATATACAAAAAGAAAAAATCCACTCTACCTCAATGAAGAAGGTGTGTTATAGGTATAATGATAAAGCAAGCGTTTAGGTTGATAACAAGTGTGATTTTGTGTGATCATTTGTCCAATATTTTGAAGTCAGTTCCCTTTAAGACTTAAAATTCAAAGGCAGCAGTCAGGTTGTAAAAATGTGTCTGCCTTCTCTGTCTGCGTCTTCACGTTCTCTCCTCTTTTTCTGCGATTCTTCTTCTGTTTCCCTTTTCTTCTGCCTCTGCTCGGTCTGTTTTTTCTTCTTCTCCCCCCCGAGCAAAGGGGACAGCTGCTTATCCCTGATAAACGCCTGGCATTTGGCGCGGCGAGAGAAGGGAGAGATGGGAGTGGGGG
>JAJHUR010111519.1:0-11959 GCA_027495735.1 Lutjanus campechanus | reverse complement strand
GTATTTATATAGCGCTTTTCTAGTCATAGACTACTCAAAGCGCTTTTAGAACTACGAGTCACATTCACCCCATTCACACACACTTTCACACACTAATGACACAGGTGGCTTCTTCTAGAAAGACCCAACCTGTGCATCAGAAATCATTCATACACATTCATACACCGGTGACGCAGCACCGGGAGCAGTTCGGGGTTCAGTGTCTTGCCCAAGGACACTTCGACACGTAGACTAGGGAAGCCGGGAATCGAACCACCAACCCTTCGATTGGGGGACGACCCGCTCTACCACTGAGCCACAGCCGCCCGGTAATAACAGGTGTGTTGTAATAAAAAGCGGTGTCCACTTATTAAGTGCAGTGTTTCTTCACTGTGAAGGCGGAAAACCCAGAGAGTCAAAGTTTTTGATGAATAAGTTGTTTCTTAACACAAAACAGATTTGGGGTAGATTCAACTAAGCTGCTTTATTTTATGGGTTTAGTGAAGGTGGGTCATTTTTGAGCCTGAGGACATGATGTAGAGAACAAGGGTTAAATGACCATGTGTCATGTTTAAGGGGTCACTCATAATGACTTTTAGCTGAATACTGCCACCAAATCTCCAAAGTTGAACAACTGGTGGTGTGTCTCTGAATGTTGATATGAGCTGATGATGGTGTGATGTTGACACTGAACTAATTCGTGTAGCATGAAAGATTACTTACATTCCCAAAGGCCAGCAGGACAGAGTCAAAGTACAACAGCACACCAAAGAGCAGGAAAAATAAGCTGAAGCCCATCAGGCCAATACCGATTTCTGCAAGACAAACATAAGCATGAGAAAATGACAGAAAAATTGGAATCAGCTCATTTGGTGGATGTAAAACTTTCCACTAAACCACCTGTATAATAACAGTGCAATTTGCGATTTATACATATCTGGGGAAAGATGCTTTACCATGCGAGCATGAAATCAGCCCCCAATGGACAAAACTGTTTTAGCGATTTGGGTTAAATAAACAGGGTTGCTTCAAACTGTTGCAACCCAGTATAACATGTCACATACACAGCAGATCATAGATGAATGTAGACCTGCTATTTAAAGATTCATATTATCAACAAATTTCATGAAAAGACCAAAATCAACAAAATGTTAGTCTCAATAGTTTCTGACTTCCCTAACCTGACATCAAAATAAGGGCATCAAAACTGCAAGAAAAACATTTTGCTTTTTAGAAGAAAGACTTGGTTCATTACATAAAGGAGCTCCAGAGGCAAGTTAGGAGAATCAGCAGATTGAAATGTGTCTGATTCTTCCAAATGACCACATTAACCACAAATACTTTACACAGATACATTTGATATATTAACATGTTGATGCATAGTGGACACTATGAATGATGGGTAATCTCAGTCATAACAAAGTGTACATGAAACTGTGATGTACGGTGGCCAACAAGTACAAACGCGCTACATAAACAGAAACGCGCTGCAAATACAGAAACGTACTGCAAATAAGAAAACAAATGCAAAAAGAAAACGCTGCATATCCAGTCACAAAACGGAAGTGCTCCAGGCCTCTAGGTGCAGTGCTGAGCTTCCACCCGAGAGACAGACAACGGACGTATCAACGTGTGGAGCAGATGAATGAATGAGAAGAAGAAAGTGATTGTTAAAACCATTAAGACTTTTGATTTATCTGCTCTCTTTAATGTTTTTGTCTAATATGATATTCTTAAATACTGCCTCTTGATGTTTGTAACCCCCTGGTGGTTGTTATTTTACTGTATCGTATTGCATTGCATTATTGCATTATTGTAAATAAATAAATAAATAAATAAATAAAAAGAAGAAAGTTATTGGTGGGAGGAAAATTGGAGAGGCTACGTGAAAACGTATTCTTTTTTTCTTTTTTCCACATGTGGCCCTCATCTTTTACTGTATTATGAAAGTACAGCTGATTGACATGACATTAGATGAGGGCCACATGTGGGAAAAAAGGAAAAAAAAGAAAAAGAAAAAAGAATACGTACTTTTCATGTAGCCTCTCCCAAATCCAATTTTCCTCCCACCAATAACTTTCTTCTTTTTATTTTTTTATTTATTTATAAAATTGGAAAATTGGATTCGGGAGAGGCTGAAAAGTACGTATTCTTTTTCTTTTTTTTTCTTTTTTCCCACATGTGGCCCTCTGTTGGCAGAGTAGTGCTATACAGCGGCACAGCATGATGAATCCAGAAGTCAGAAATGAAGCACCGTAAAAAGATGAAAATGAAAGAAGTAAAAATGGAGACGGAGACGCTCTTTGCTTTCTCAGTTCACCAACTCGACAACTGAATTCAGCTGCGGGTGCTGTCTGTCAATCAGTCAGTCAGCCCTCAATCAACAAAACAATCAATAAACATACATAACATAACATTAAGTTTGCCAATCATACATCATAAATAAGAAAATAAGAAATGAACATTTAATAATTGGGAGCACAAACTTAACACCCTCATCTAACGTCATGTCAATCAGCTGTACTTTCTTAATACAGTAAAAGATGAGGGCCACGTGGAAAAAAAAAACTTTCTTCTTTTTATTTATTTATTTATTTATATTTTTTTTATAATAAATCTTTATTAAGAAATACAATGCAATACAATACAGTAAAATAACAACCACCAGGGGGTTACAAACATCAAGAGGCAGTATTTAAGAATATCATATTAGACAAAAACATTAAAGAGAGCAGATAAATCAAAAGTCTTAATGGTTTTAACAATCACTTTCTTCTTCTCATTCATTCATCTGCTCCACACGTTGATACGTCCGTTGTCTGTCTCTCGGGTGGAAGCTCAGCACTGCACCTAGAGGCCTGGAGCACTTCTGTTGCATGACTGGATATGCGGCGTTTTCTTTTTGCATATGTTTTCTTATTTGCAGCACGTTTCTGTATTTGCAGCGTTTTCTTTTTGCATTTGTTTTCTTATTTGCAGCATGTTTCTGTATTTGCAGCACGTTTCTGTATTTGCAGCGCGTTTCTGTATTTGCAGCATTTTCTTTTTGCATTTGTTTTCTTATTTGCAGTACGTTTCTGCATTTGTAGCGCATTTCTGTTTATGCAGCGCGTTTGTACTTGTTGGCCACTGTAGTGATGACTGGTGTGGTGCAGCTCTGAAAGGCGTACTATTGGCTGATTCAGTGCATTGTGGGTAGTTGTAGTTGTAGTCCTTATTTCAGGACAAAAGTCAGTCAGCACTGTGGAGCCATGCTAAAGATCTTTGTAGCTTCTTCATACAAAGCTCCTCAGTCACACTTTTTAACTACGATGTTTTTGTCATTAGGTAAAAATCAGTTCCATTCTCAAGACCAAGTTTTATACAGAACTGCTCATTCAGTCAACACAGGTTCTCAGAGTGATTCCTTAGCACTCATACTGTAGATACAAGTGGAAGAGCCTGAACTGCTTTACTTGAGTGATCCTGTCAAAGACATTCCTTTAGTATTAGTATTATCCCAGTCCCAGTCTTTTATCTTGGCATTTCCAAATTACAGCTTCACCCCAACACTTAAGAAAAGAGAAATGGAGAAGCACTTACTCTGGAACTCTGTGATAGCCACCATGGTAATACCGTCTGTCTTCCCTCCTCTGTGCCTCGCTGGCTGACCGTCAGTGACAAAAGAGTCCTTCCTTTTTCTCAGCAGTGACCTTTGTGCGTTGATGTTGTCAGTGTGTGCAGTAAACATTAACCAGACTGGAGTGAACACTGGGGATTCTCAGGTAAAGGGTTAACTACCTAAGTGATGTCATTTGCCACTCAAAGATATTGAATGTATTTCTCACTTATCTTGTGTTTGGGCTCCTGAACACCTCAGAGCAGTTCTGAATGCTGGGTTTAGAGGTAGAATATACATTTCCTCCAGTTCTGTACTTCATGAGTTCCACACTGTAAGTTGATCAGCTGTCTGTAACGGTCAGTTGTCTGTCAATGTAAAATTAATCCCATTATCCTGAAAACAAAAGCCCACTGCTCTGAAAGTACACACTCTGCAGTTGGAGTTCAAGAGAAGAGAAGAGAAGAGAAGAGAAGAGAAGAGAAGAGAAGAGAAGAGAAGAGAAGAGAAGTATTTCAATTTGGCATGTTTCCTTCATCTCTGATGACATATCATGGTCATTTTATGATTTATTACAGTATATATGGGAATGAACTGGCAACTGTAATATTAGTTATAAACCTGTGCTGTTGCGAGACTCGTGAAGTGTAATATGTGCACTCTGTGGATGGTAGCCCATATTGTTCTTTTCTTTTAAAAAAAGTATATATATAATATATAATAAATAAAGTTGTAATCCTACAAATAATTCTTATTTTAACTAAATGTATGCGTAATCTGTTTACAAGACTTTTTGCCTTGTAACTATAATGAAATACAGTTACCATATTTGTATCCTGATTACGTAATACTTTTACATGTAATCCATTCGATACAAGTGGCAGAGGCCTTTTGATCTGCGCCCACTAATAAATTCCTTGGAAAATTAAATGAGAGAGTCCTGATGAATAGCACTTTCTCATGGCAGCCATAGTGGTGTGTAAGGCAAAACACAGGGGTAACATTTAAGGGCACACTCAATGTAGTGTAGCAGAGCCTTAACAGTGACCCAACATGAACAATAGCAGCACCCTGACTCTGTTTGACCGGAATGGAACACAAACTCAACTGGTATCTTTGGTAATACTTGTGTCTGCAATACTATTTCATGTCAGAATGGCTGCCATGACAGTCTATTCACATGTGAATTAGTCTGATGCTGAAATAGTCAGTTGGTCTCAGAAACTTTTTTTTCTAACTGCCAAGTTAGTTTAGAGAATGAGAAAGTAAAATACAATGCAAAAAGTAACCATGAATATAAAATGGAAATATTGACAATAAACAATATGAAAAAAAAATTAAAAAACAAAATGCAGTATGTCTCATTTTGAAATTAAAGAGCTGTGCTGTTTGTTCAGGATGTTTCAAAGTAATGACCAAGCCAAGGAATGTGCAGAAGTCAGGATGAAATATAAAAAATATGCACAACATATAGAACGTATAGTCATTATTGATAGAACCATAAAACACAAATGAATGCAAGGTTATACTATCCTGCCTAAAAAGTGGATGTATTGTATGTATGTGTATGTGAGCAAATAGTCACTGTGCTCCCAGTTCCTACACTCAGACACAGTACAAATGAAGAGAGGAGGCGTTTCCTACTTTTACCACATGAGGGAGTATCACCTGAAGTGAGCACAGGTGTCAGGTGGAAACAAAGGCAACACAAGTTGGGCTGTTGTGTAGTTCTAAGAGGCTGGACGTAACGATATCATTGAGAAGAGTTATAGTTTGGTTGTTGAGTCAGTTGTGGAGACTTTACATTAGTGTCTATGGGAGAGGATGCTCATTATTTTATTTGATTTCATTTCATTATGGTTTTATTCCTACCTTTTAGATAGAACCTTTGCCGTCACCACAGGCAATCACACATCCTCTAAAGCCCAGATTGCCTGTGGTGTACCGCAAGGTTCAGTTTTAGGCCCAATTTTATTTTCTATTTATATGCTCCTGCTCGGCCAGGTTATTCAGCGCCACAATATATCTTTCCACTGCTATGCAGACGACACACAGATATACCTTCCCCTGAGACCAGATGAACCAGGAAGCCTAGCTGCTGTGTCGGAATGCCTCAGCGACATAAACTGCTGGATGGCCCAGAACTTCTTTCAACTTAACAACTCCAAATCAGAAATCATACTGTTCACTCCACCCAATTCTATCATTCCCATCAAAAATAGCCTTGGTCCCCTGTCCACAAATGTCAAGTCCACTGCCAGAAATCTCGGAGTAATATTTGATTCAGATCTCACCTTCCAAACTCACATCAATAAAGTTGTCCAGTCCTGTTTCCTCCATTTACGCACCATATCGCGAATCAAACCACTGCTCCCACACTCCGACCTGGAGACAGTCATTCACTCTTTCATATTCTCCAGACTCGATTATTGTAATTCACTTCTGTCCGGCATAAACCAAAAATCACTCTCCTGCCTCCAACTGGTCCAGAACGCAGCAGCTAGGCTTCTCACTGGTTTTAACAGACGACATCACATCACCCCAATCCTGGCTTCACTCCACTGGCTTCCTGTGTGTTTTAGAATTGATTTTAAGATTTTACTGATCACTTTTAAAGCCCGGAAGGGTCTGGCCCCTAGCTACATAGCTGACATGCTAACCACTTATGAGCCAGTACACAGCCTTAGATCCTCGGACCGTGGTCTCCTGGCTGTTCCAAAGTCGAGGCTTAAATCTAAGGGTGATCGCGCCTTCTCCATCAGGGCTCCTCCGACTTTGGAATGACCTGACTGAGGAGATAAGGCTCGCAGAATCAGTAACATCTTTTAAATCACTTCTTAAAACCCATTTTTATAGACTTGCTTTTATGTGATGTTGTCTCTTTAATATTTTTAATATTTTTAATATTTTAATGTTATGTTCTGTTCGATGTTATCCCTGCCCTTTCTATTTAAACATATTTAAATTTATTCTTAGTGTCTTGTTTTTCTAGTTCTACTGTTCATATCTTTCTGTGTTGTGTTGCTTTCTATGTTTTAGTGTCTTCGCTTGTGTATTGTTTACTTAAATTTTTAGCTTGTTTGGCCCTCTGTGTTATTTTGACTTATTTTGACTCCTGGCTCCTGACTCCTGTTCTGCTGTTGTGCCCTTCTGCTTTGTCTGTCAAAGCACTTTGTAAACTCAGTTTTTAAAGGTGCTATATAAATAAAATTATTATTATTATTATTATTATTATTATTATGTGTGTAATGTGTGTGTAACATGTAACATGTGTAACAATCACATTAAAAAGAGTTAAATTTTTTTAACAAAAAATTTGAACAAATTTGATGAGTTTTAAGTAAATGAAAATATCTATAATAAAAATGTGAATAGAAAAATATATCTGTAATATATTTGTTTTTTAAAATTAAAGAGCTGTGCTGTATGTGCAGGATTTTGGAAAATGATGACCAAGGAATGTGAAGAACTTCACAGTATGAAGTATAAAAAATTAGCACAATGTATAGAAGTTAAAGCCCACACTGAGTCAGTTGTGGAGACTTTGCATTCATGTAACATGTAGTGTCTACTGGTTATTTAATTTGATTCAATTTCATTATAAAACCATAAAACACAATACATATTTTTTAGGCAGGACAGTATAACCTTACATTTTGTGGTGCAATAATTTATTCGATTAGCAGTCAAAATCCACCCCCAACAAATACATAGAAGATTTGCCTCAGCAACAATTAGATGAGGGATGAAGCTAATCGAAAAGGTGTAGGCTGAAGCTCGTGCTTATTTTGCCTACCCTTTTTTTACAAAAACAACTTTAGCAAGGCATCTCTTTAACTACATGGTCTGAGTTGTACCATAAGTCTTCAGGAAAAAAAAACAACAAACAGAAAAAACAAAACAAAACAAACAAACAAAACAATCAATAAAGTTCCATAACAAAGTCAAGTCAAGTCAAGTCAAATTTTATTTATTTAGCGCCAATTCACAACAAAGTTGTCTCAAGACACTTTACATATAGAGTAGGTCTAAACCACACTCAGTAATTATATTTACATCCAACAATTGAAACAATTCCAAAAGTTTCAGTATTTTCATTATTACTCTTCTTCATACCTGATTTTCTTATTGCTTTAGTTTTATACATGTTTTTAAATGAGGAAAGTGAACTACACATTTTTAATTCTATTCCACAAGTTAACACCTCTAACAGAAACACATCTCTGCTTAATATTCATTCTTGTCTCAGTTTTTTTGAAGAAAAAACCTGTTCCCCTCAAATCATACCGACTCTCTCTGATTTCAAACAGCCTCTGAGTACTGCGGCAAAGTAAATTATTGTGTGCTTTGTACATTATCTGTGCCGTTTTAAATTCAACTAAATCATAACATTTAAAAGTATTTAGATTGATAAACAATACGTTAGTTGATTCGAGGAAGTTTGATCGATTTATAATTCTTATAGCTCTTTTTTGTAACTTAAAAATAGGATGAGTGTTGGCTTTACATGTGTTACCCCATGTGTTACCACACATTATTACACGGCATTGTCAAATGCTTGATCCTGATTGGTCAATTACAACATTCTACGGTCTGTTATTTCTGTATAGCAGACCGTTGCTATGAATAGCAGACCGTTGCTATGGACGCTTCTGATCGACTCTGGCGGATCACATCCTGTCATATCAATCCGCAGAAAGACGTTTACACCTGCGGCAAGAAATCGTTAATTTTCTCCTCTAATAATTTAATCCTCTAATTCAGGCAGCAGCAGCAGATCGGGTGAGTGCCTCTCCTAAAGCGTTAGTGATGAGATAATATTGATAGCAGTTATAACAGTAAAAAACTGTTTCCAGGTGCGTCAGCTGCGGGGCCACAGCAAGGAGGAAATATGGACATGAATGAGGACAGAGACGTCAGCATTAATATTCCCAAGGACGTCCCATTCACCTTGTCTCACTTCACCATCAATGGAAATGTTCAGTTTAATGTGAATTACTATACTAAACAAGCTAATTCTTCGCTTCGGCGTTAACGTTGCTTACAGTTACAGTTCCAACTGTAGAAACGAACGGACTATTTTTTCAAGCAGAAGCAATGAAAACTTTTGTAAATCAATAAAATCATATTTAGATCAACATTTTATGTCAAACTTTTGATTTCTTTAGTGAGTAGCCGTGTAATAAGCGGAAATAAACCCCTTCAGGGTGATGCAGGACCCCTCCGCTTCGCGTCGGGGTCCTGCATCACCCTGTCGGGGTTTATTTCTCTATAGTGACCGGCTCGCTCTACATTATCCCTTACATAGGTCATATATGGAAGTATCAGAGAACAATAAAGCGTATATAATGACTTCTTGTTAAGAATATCTTTTGTTTTATAAAGTATAGCGATGGTTTTTGACATTTTAGTTTTCACATTATTTATATGTGGCTTCCAACAAAGTTTATCATCAATTATCACCAAGAAATTTGTTTTCATTCACTCTTTCTATTTCAATGCACTTAACCCTGATTTTAACCTGGGTTTTAATGTGTCTGGTGCCAAAAATGATAAACTTTGTTTTGTTTAAATTCAGAGATAACTTATTAATATCAAACCAAGTTTTCAGAATATTTAATTAATTTTCAACTGCAGTCAGAAGCTGTTCTAGGTTTTTACCAGAGCAGTAGAGAGTGATGTCATCAGCAAACAAAACACATTTTAACAGTTTGGAAACATTGCAAATATCATTGATATATAATATCAATAATTTAGGGCCTAAAACAGACCCTTGAGGGACACCACAAGTGACCTTCAATTGATTTGATTTTACATTATTTAGTTGCACATACTGATATCTGTCATCCAGGTAACTTTTCATCCACATGTATGCTAACCCTCTTAAACCATATCTCTCTAGTTTATTCATTAATATACTATGATCAATAGTGTCAAATGCCTTTTTTAAGTCTATAAAAACACCAACAGTATATTCCTTGTTATCTATTGCAGTAGATATCCCTTCCACAAGTTCCATCACTGCCATCGAGGTGGACCTTTTTGCTCTGAAGCCATATTGGCTATCACTTAAAAGATTGTGTTTCTCTATAAATTTTTCAAGTCTATGATCAAATAAGATTTTTGAGAACTGCAGAAGTAGTGATTTTGGTCTGTAATTGGTAAACAGATGCCTGTCTTCTGTTTTATAAATCTCTTATATAAAATATTTTTCTTTTTACATGCATCCCCTGTTCCCTTTGTGATCCATGGCTTATTTGAGGACTGGGGCTTCCTGGTGACTTTCCTTAAAGGACAATGTTTCTCATATGACAGAATTATAGTTGACAAAAATGCATCATATGCATTATTAGGGTCTTCATTAACATAAACCTCATTCCAGTTTTGTTCCCCTAGGTCCACCTTAAGGGCAGCAATAGCTCTTGCTGTCCTGTGTCTTTTCAGTGTATAGGTCTTTTGTTTAGTTTTTATCCCAAAATAATTTTGAAAATTTGCAAAAACAGGAAGATGATCACTTATATCATTTATGAGAAGTCCACCTACTATTTCATAGCCAATTTTATTTGTGAATATATTATCTATCAGTGTAGCTGTGTCAATTGTTATTCTACTTGGTTTTATAATTACAGGGAAAAGGCAGTTGCTATACATTGTATCGATAAAATATGGATATGGATACAATTTTTGGTGTCCATTTGGGTTTAACATATCTATATCTAAATCATCACAAATTATTTGCACTTTTTTTTATCATTTGAATTGTTAAACATGGCAGCTAGTTTTTCATTGAATGTATCAATGCACGATCCTGGTGTTCTATAAATACATCTTATGATTATATTATCAGCTTTTTTTAATATGAATTTCAATGGTTAAACATTCCAATACATTATCTATAGTGTTTGACATGCCTTCAATCTGACTGCATTAGTTTTGTTTTATGTGTATGTGAGAAAATAATCACTATGCAGTTTCTGCACTCAGACACTAGTTATCGTACTCGGCCCTAAACAACATCGAAACAAACTAATCAGTGATATAGTTACACTAGATGACTTCACTTTAGCCTCCAGCACCACAGTAAGGAATCTGGGGGTTATTTTTGACCAGGATTTATCCTTTAACTCCCATATAAAACAAATCTCAAAGACTGCCTTTTTTCACCTCCGTAATATCAAGAAAATCAGGCACGTCCTGCCTCAAGCAGATGCAGAAAAGCTAATCCATGCATTTGTTACTTCTAGGCTAGATTACTGCAACGCGTTATTATCAGGCTGCAGCAATAAGTCTTTAAAGAGTCTGCAGCTGATTCAAAATGCTGCGGCTCGTATACTAACAGGAACTAGGATAAGGGAGCATATTACTCCTGTATTAGCTTCACTGCACTGGCTGCCTGTAAAATCTAGAATAGAATTCAAAATCCTTCTCCTTACATACAAAGCGCTTAATGATCAGGCACCATCTTATCTTAAAGAGCTGATAGTACCCTACCATCCCACTAGAGCACTTAGATCTCAATTTGCAGACTTACTGGTGGTCCCAAAGATCTCAAAAAGTAGACTGGGGGCCAGAGCTTTCAGTTATCAAGCTCCTCTCCTGTGGAACCATCTTCCAGTTTCTGTTCGGGATGCAGACACCATCTCAACATTTAAGAGTAGACTTAAAACCTTCCTTTTTGATAAAGCTTATAGTTAGGACTGGCTCAGGTTTGCCCTGACCAGCCCCTAGTTATGCTGCTATAGGTTTAGGCTGCTGGGGGACTCCAAGACACACTGAGCTCCTCTCTTTCTTCATCTCTCTCCCTTGATGTTTATGTTCCACAAATGCCTGTTACTGACTTGATTCCTTCCCCGGAGTCTTTCTGCTTTGTCATCCTGCAGATTCTCATGGACTGTGGCTGCGCATGGATCACTGATCACTGCTGCACCTTCTACTGTAGATTATTATAACTCACTTAATCAATCAAACATTCATCACATTGTTGTCGCTACTCTTATTAATTCTGCTATCATTACTGTAACATCTAGTATAAGTATTATTATTTGCATACAGCTTACATATTTATATGTACTACCATTCCCTACACATAGTTTTACTGTTGATGTTTTGCTGCTACTGTTCTCTCTGCCTCTGTTCTGTTCTCTCTCTCTTCCACCCCTCCCACCTCCTCTCTTTCTTCCCCTTCTCCTTTTTCCCTCTCAAACCCGACCGGTGCCGTCAGGTCGCCACCCACCATGTGCCATGATCTGTCCGAGGTTTCTGCCTGTTAAAAGGAAGTTTTTCCTCGCCACTGTCACCAAAGTGCTTGCCTGTGTGGGAAGTGTTTCAATTGTCGGATGTAAATATGATTATAGAGTGTGGTCTAGACCTACTCTATATGTA
>JAJHUR010111515.1:1350-16016 GCA_027495735.1 Lutjanus campechanus | reverse complement strand
CTAGAACCGACCCTGTCCTCTCCATGCCTGTATACACGTGCACCAGCCCCCGCCTCTCTCTGGTCTCGGGTTAGTCCATGCTGCCATAGAGCAACACCGCACAGACGGAGCAAATCTGAATCTGTATTAGCTCAATTAGGTATTTTGAACCAAATTCTACAATTATACACGAGATAGTGGACCTGTATTGCTACTACAGTCTCATTTCAAAATAAAAACAAACGTAGCGTGCTCTGCTGTTCTCTCCACCTCTTTGACCATAGCGGGATCTCCGCGAGCTCTTTTCTCTCTCGACCAATCCGCGTGCGGCGTAGCTGCACATTAAGCCCCGCCCTCTGTTCTCTGTGTGTACCAGCGAGCTGCGGGAACATTTTGTTTACCGGGCTGAATTAGTTCCTACAGCTGGACAGCCTGTGGCACTCACTTCAGCAGCTTTTCTCATTATTAACCACGAAAAAAAGCTCCAAACTGTTGACAGGCTGGCGTTTAACCTCTCCGAGCGACAGCCAGGCAGACGTTTGGACGTCAGACTATTTTAGTTTTGAGTTAAAGTAATGAAAGAGAAACACGTCCTGCCTTCATGCTTACTTTCAACAAAAAAGAAGTTATGGATATTTGCGACGGGAAGAAGAGGAGAAAGGTAAGCGGCGGCGGCGGTGGTCTGCGGGGCTGCCGGCGGAGCGTGGCCGCCAAGATGAAGCGCGACGTGGGCAAAGTCCTCCGCTCGCGCACACTGGAGGACAACAACCGCGCGAAGCCCATGGAGGAGGACGAGGACGACGACTGCTTCTCCATCGGCTTCCTGCGACACGACCGGCTGGAGCCCACCGTGGTGGTCGCTCCCCGGTACAGCCTGCTCCGAGAGGTCGGCCGGGGGAGCTACGGGGTGGTGTACGAGGCTATAGCCCGCAAAACAGGAGCCAGGGTGGCGGTAAAGAGGCTCCAGTGCGACGCCCCGGAGAACGTCGAGCTAGCTCTGGCCGAGTTCTGGGCCCTAACGAGCCTGGAGAACCGACACCAGAATGTGGTGCAGCTGGAGGAGTGTGTCCTGCAGAGGAACGGCCTGGCCCAGAAGATGAGCCATGGAAACAAGAGGTCCAAACAGTACCTGCGGCTGGTGGAGACCTCACTCAAAGGTAGACATGCTCCTGTCATTGTTATTGTTAGCTGTACAATAACACCAATGCTACTTACAATGGAAGACTGCATACATGAAAGTAGGGCTGCAACTAACGATTATTTTCATAGTCGATTACTTGGTTGATTATTTCTCGATAATCAAGTAATCGTTGTTTGTTCGATAAAATGGTGAAAAATGCACATCAGTGTTTCCCAAAGTCCAATATGACATCCTCAGATGTCTTGTTGTGTCCTGTACTCCTGAAGGAGTACCGAAACACAAAAAAAGCACATAAAAAAATGTTGAATCAGAGGATTTTGACTTTTTTTTATAATTTTTTTTTTTTAAAAAGTAAAAAAAATCTCAAACCGATTGATGGATTATCAAAACAGTTGGCAATAAATGTAATGATCGATTAATAATCAATTAATCATTTCAGCTCTACATGAAAGGGAATCAAAGAGAGATTTAAAAAAGACTTAGAGTCCAAAACATGTCTATTAAATTATTAATAATAAGTTGTTCACAAGGTGACAGGGATTTTGCCAGATTAAGCTTCAAACATAAGCTTGAGACTTTCAATTAAAAGGCCCAGATGTCTCATGTTTGAATAAAATCTCACTAAATTACTCTACAGAATAGTTAAATGTGTGTCAGTTTATGTAAACATGCACAGTGGGTTTGTTGATGGTTGTAAGTGCAACCAAAATCGGTAGTCCTGATTTACTAAATCACAGATTAATCAAAACAATATATTATTACATTTTGCAGTGCTTATTACAGTTATTTCTGTGACTTATTTAAGATAAAGATCATTTTTATAATGGTTTGGTTTGGATGACATACAGTGTAGTGTTGCAACATCTTTACTTCAGCTAAATAATGTGTGAAATATGTGCCATAAAGTCTGATTTGTTTGCCTGGTGGGAGGATCATTCACTAAAAAATGATTTTGTGAATTAAAAGTAGCATTCATTCCTTTTGCAGCCATCTCTCTGTCAGTGACGTTGCTATACGTTGCCTACATGTATAGTAGGCACAGAGAGTACACTGTGTTTCCCTCAGCTCAAAGGGAACACTGTGTACTACTTTGCAGCACATTAAACCATTGCATGTTAACTGACATTTTACACACTGAACCATGATGTTACAGTGTAAGCTTTGATATTCTAACAAAATACTGCAGCTTTTATATTATGACATCTATATTTTATTTAGTTATGTTTATGTAATTGCTGGCTTGGATCCAGTTTGACCTACTTATGACTTCCTTTGTTATTGCTCAGCAGTCCTAATAGAAATTGATAGCCAAGCAGCTGTTAAATATATCTTAATAAAACTGAGATTTAGCATTTTAAACACCGCTGCTGATCTGTGCTGTTTAAAATCCAGTGTGCAGCCTTTGCTTCTTTGCTTTTAATAGCATGGCTGTTGAAATGAAATATTAATCTTGAGCTGGCATATTCTGCAGCCATCAAATGATACAGAATGTTTGTAGGATTTAGATTGTTTTAATATGCACTCTTAGCTTTTGTCTGGGTCCACTTAACCAAGCCTCTAAAATGAACAGGCAAGTAGTGAGCAGCTGTGGTAACAACAGCCCACAGAGTGATCATCAGGGCAGGTCAGGGTGGGGGGAGAATGCTGTTTAGACATTTTGAAAGCCCGTCTCTCTGGTACCTCAGAGGTGCATTCCATGTCTGCGAGCTGTAGGAAGAGACAGGCTCGGAAAACATTTACAATGGGGCTGGGCAATATAAAGATATAATATCAATATCATGATATTGGACTAGATAGCCTCTTAGATTTGGGATATTGTAATATCTTGATATGACATTAGTGTTGTTTTTTTCCTGGTTTGTAAGGCTACATTTCTGTAAGGTGACATAATTTTCTGAACTTTTCAGACTGTGGACATGTATTTGGTTTTGTCTTTATCTCCCAGCTTTACTTTACGTACTGTTGTGTAGTTTAATCTACAGCAATGCATCATATCCCATAACTTCATTATTATTTGAGAATTTATGGCATGTTATTTTAGCAAAAGTGTGTCTATCAAGATAGATATCGCACACGGTGGCATAGCCTAAAATTTAGGGCTGAATGATTTGGAAAAAACATCCAATTGTGATTATTTTGACTGATATTGCAATTGCAGTACGATTAGCAATATTAGAATTAATTATAATTTTTACATCATTATTCTTATTTTGATTGAAAAACATGTTAAAATGACTATGGTGTGGTATACTGATCTAATACCAGTGTGTTAAAAATGATTGCAGTCAATGTTGTATAGCCTGACTCAGCCTTAAAAAAAACACTAGCATAGAGAACACTGCTGGTAAGAAGCATGGTCCTGTTTATGGGCTAATAAATTACATGATGTCAGAGCACTGCAAAGACTTGTGCACTCTGTGATACCTGATCCAGCTTTTTAGGCTCTATTAGAGGCATTCCCATTACTGGTATTGGAACAACCTGTTTGTCAGCCAGTGTGAGTGCACTGACAGGTTTTACACTGTAAAGTATCTCACTGACTACATGTCATGGTCATGATTATTTATTAAGTAAATTTCTAGGATTCATCCAAAAAAGTACATTTATTTAATTAAACAAATATCAGCACATTTATCCTCAAAAATCCAGTTTTTGTTGGGCTTTAATTACTATTATTTACAGTCCTGCCATCAAGGATTTCCATCAGTATTCAACAAAAGAGGGAGGCTACCTCGCCTGGAACCTCCAGGCAAAAATGTAGAGGTGCTATAAGACCATATACTATATTTAACTGGTGTGAGTATATTTACGGCATCATTTACTAACTCATTTGACCTCAACATGAGGATCCAGGTGGTTTACCACCTTATTTGAACCATGTCCTGGTGCAAACCCTGACAGTCCTGTCTTAGCCCACCTGTTGTTTGTGGAATGTACAGTTAGGCCTGCAGAGGTTTGAGATTTGAAACCTCAAACTCATCACTCTTTGAAGTGCAAGTGACACACCTGAATGAATCACCAGATCATGATACTACCTGTGGTATGCACTTAGAAATCACTGATAATTAGGGCTGGGTATCTGTATGCGGTACCTTTTAAGGTATTAGTTGAAATAACCAACTGCTAAGTGGTATTGACTACTGTTTGTATGGTTTATGATTTGTAAGCGTTCTTTATGAAGGTATTGAATGAAGTACTTCATTCTTATCACTTTAAGGGTACTGGTATTGTAATTTTTTTGGTGTTGCTTCCTCAGGAGGAACCAAGCACCTGTTTCTTCTGAAACCTGTGGATTACTCAACCTTTTTTTGATTGCACTGGAATTCTTATAAACACATCAAGAGTAATTAGGTCTCAAGCCTCAGTCTTACAGCTCAGTCAGAAAATAATTAGCATGTCAAATGACAATGGGAGTATCACTGTACTTGTTTTTACCCCGCTCGTGTATGATTATTGTTGTAGGCTTTAAGTATGGAGTGAATACACGTCATAATCCAGGCATGGAGCTCTAATAAACTGACTTAATGCCACAGATTGACTGTTGTTATCTCACTAATCAGGTCATACCTTTCCATCTTCATGCTGCAGGAGAGCGCATCCTGGGATACCCAGAGGAACCATCCTACCTCTGGTTCGTCATGGAGTTTTGCGAAGGCGGGGACCTCAACCAGTACATCTTGTCCCGCCGGCCCGACCCAAACACCAACAGGAGCTTTATGCGCCAGTTAACAAGCGCTGTGGCCTTCCTGCACAAGAACAACATCGTCCATCGTGATCTGAAGCCAGACAACATTCTCATCTCACAGAAATCTGGTTCACCTGTTCTCAAAGTCGCCGACTTCGGCCTCAGTAAAGTTTGCGCTGGCCTTAACTCCAAGAACACTGAAGACCTCCCTGCAGCAGGAGGGGGTGGCAAAGGCAGCAACCAGAACAACATCGTCAACGTCAACAAGTTCTGGTTGTCGTCGGCTTGTGGCTCGGACTTCTACATGGCCCCTGAGGTGTGGGAGGGCCACTACACAGCCAAGGCTGACATCTTCGCTCTGGGCATCATCATCTGGGCGATGCTCGAGCGGATCACTTTCATCGATGCTGAGTCCAAGCGTGAACTGCTGGGCACCTACATTCGCCAGGGCACAGAGATTGTACCTGTCGGAGAGGCTCTCCTGGAGAACCCCAAGATGGTTCTCCACATCCCTCAGAAGGCCAGGAGCACCATGTCAGAGGGCGTAAAGAAACTCCTCCAGGACATGCTCGCAGTCAACCCTCAGGATCGGCCAGATGCCTTCCAGCTGGAGGTGCGAATGGACCAAGTTACATGCGCTGCGTGACAGCTCCCACCTTCCCAAGACCCCTCCTTTTTTTACCCAACCAGTCAAAGAAGGGACCCCTTTCCTTCCCAGGTGAGCTCCACTTCCTTTATAACTTAGTAGAGTTACTAATGTCTTCCCACATTTAGGACTGTTCTCTTTGAGTTAATAGTGTGCTACCAAAGACCCTGCAGGTTTTTAAAGGGAAAATTTGGCACTTTTCATGTGGATGTCAAGTCATTGGTGGTAAATGTAGTCAACTGAAGCAATAAATTCATCACTGTGTGCTATATTGACCAAGAAAGCTGAGTTATCCTGTTTACAGAGTCATGCTGGCAGTGCCTACATTGAACTGCAAGCAAGCTTCTGTCTGACACTCATGTTGCTGTGTATCACTACCCTAACCTATTGCTGTTACTTCATTGTAGTGTTAAATGACAAAAAATAGCCTGTAGTTCTTCCTTAATACCAATGACATCACTGTGACATCACTGGTGCAGGAAGAACAACAGATTTTGCAGCAGGAGAACTGAAAAGCGCCAAATATTCCCTTTAACCCAACCAAACCATACAACAGCTAATTTTATAGATTGGTCCATGTTTATCTCAAGAGGAGGACCAGTCAGTGAAATGAACTGCTGTAGTGATTAGAGGGAATTAAACCTACAGTACAGGCTCCCCTGTGCAACATGACTTATCACCACTGGCTGAAAGGGATCACTGGCTGTTGGTGACCCAGGGCTGAAAACAGGTAATCTTCCTTTCAGCTGACACCATTAGCCTGTCTTGTCCCGGTCACCGTCTGGAACGTCCCTCACTTAATAGCCACTGGTGGTGTGAAGTCACTGGTTCATGGTCAGATTATTTAAACCACTTTATCAGGGGGTAAAACTGAAAAAATAACCCACCTGACACATAAAACATGTTAGAAAATAGTTGCTGAAAATATGTGAAATGACTGTTAGTCATAGAGTTAGACCGATAAACTAAACTCACAGTTTCTGTGTTCAGGATTTTTTGGGCTTGATGGTTAATAAAAAGATTCTGTGGCATGACAAACTCGGAACACATTTATTGTTGCTTTACATAGACTTAAAGTAGAGTAGGGACTGATAGCCAAAACCTGTGAAATAAGATCCAAATTGTAATAAACTACAGTAAAATTATCCTTCAATAAAACAGCTAAGACAGATATTTCATTTATTGCACCTCTATTGGGCCATGGGAACTACAAGTAGCTCACAAGAGATCAGACGAACTGTTGGCCTAGTCACTTCTCTCCAAATAGTACCTAAGCCTTACTGCTGCTCCTGATTTCTTCCAAAGCTTCCCACGTCACTGTCAGGGAAACAGGATTAACAAAAGTGAAGGTATCTATGGCAGAGCACTGACGTCAAGACAAAAAACAACAGGTACAGTTAGGCTGACTGACGTTAATGGAGTGCACAAGTTCAAGATCAGCAGCCCCTGTCACAGCAGGACAAAAATGAATCTTGAATCTTAAGTGAATTAACAAACACAAAAGAGGTGTTAGAGCTGAAGGCAGGTAAGAGGAGGTGTGTTGTTGATGGCCTCGGGTGGTGGAGAGGGCGGTGTAAGAGTGCAGCTAATGCATGTGAGCAGGAGAGAGGATAACTTTTAGATTGGCTCTGGAAATCAAGCCGGGTACAACCCGGGCCCGAGGGCAAACAGCCTTGCTTTAAATGAAATGCGCACAGTCAGCGTGCGGTTGTGGGAGAGTCAAGCAGAAAACAATGAGTTGTTGGCAGTGAAGAGATCTTTGGAATTAACCGGACATGTACAGTACCTGAGGTTAATCAGGTTCATATTCACACCTGGCAGCAAATTACACCTCTTAAACACATCATCAAAGCACCGACTGTTGCACAAGTCACTTTATCCTGTGATATTTTCGTGCTTTTCACTGACTGGCTTAACAGGCTTATTTCCTCCCAGAGAATATCCTGACAAGCCATTCCAATACCTGCTGCTTGCTTACTCACTGATTTGCATGTTTCTTTTAATATAGAGCAGGTCCAGACAGTACTCTTCATAATATGATTCACAGAAACCTAACAACTCCCGCCATGAGCAAGCACTTGGCGATAATGAGGAGGAAAAACTTCCTATTAACAGGGAGAAACCTCAAGCAGAACCAGGCATGAAGGAAATAGGAATGACTTTTAACACATCTGTGTTTGCACGATACTATAGCCTGCAAATTTCTTTTAACTGAAAAGACATTTTTAACCACAAAGGCTCAAACCACCTTCCAAAACACAAACAATAAAACAGTATTATTATTTTTCAGTTGTAAGAATGTGATAATAACATTTCACAAATTCCTGTTTGATCACAAAAAACACAACAAATTCTTAGAGTTGGATGAAGGTGGGTTCAGGTTCAACTGTCCTTCAAAATGACACTTAAATTGGAGTATTTCTTACCTGTTCTTTAGGTACTTACTGCTTATGCTTACTCTGACGATGGGTATAGTCACAGTATGGTATTTACATCATCTGTCTTAATCACATTATGATTGGATTATTGGTGCGTGTTTAAATATAGCCACTGTTAACTTGCATGAGTAACAAGTAGTTCAGGAAGTATTCTTCCACTGAACAGTACCGCCATTTGAATTTTAATCACTCTTTGAATAAGGAAATGTAATGACTACAGCTATTGTGTATAGCCTTCTGTTGTATGAAAGAGGATAAAACCACTACTGATGGGAGATTGTCAAGTCCTCATGCTTGCTTGTGATACAGACTTGAGTCACAATTTTAAAAACTTTAGATTCAGCAAAATCAAAAAAGACTTGCAACTCGGCATGGACTTAAACACCACTAACTTGTGACTTCACTTGGGCTTGAACCTTTTGACTTGAAAATGCTTGATATCTTCCCCCAAGTCTAAGTTTCTTGTTTAAAAAGTGTGCGATGCTTCCCAGAACCACTTTGTTTGAACCAATGCGACAGCATCCAATCAAGTTACAGAAGAAAACCATGAAGAACTAACATTACGTTATTGAGGAAAAAATGATACAAAAGATAATTTTGTTGCATACAAAATCTTCAATGTGGTCAACAAAAACTAAATTGCAGCATGCAAAACGAAAATTACAAACAGAGACACAACAACTTCCAACTTTCGTCCAACATTTGAAGTTGCACAAAGAACGGTAAGTCAAGGTTCTGCTGTTAAAATCGCATTATGGATAAGATGTACATTATTATTTTTTAAGTACTCGTAACTCAAAGTTAAGCACTTGGGACTTGACTTTCCTGTCTTGACCTGGGACCTGAGTGCAAAGACATGAGACTTACTTGTAACTTTCAAAACAATGATCTGTTCCCATCTCTGGCACATACAGTAGGTAGTCGAAGATTTTATACATACTGCCAAACCAGAGTACAGTCTTGTATCTTTGACTCTTGATTCTGTTGGAAATGCTCCATCAGAAAGTCACCTGGCACTTGATGCTTAAATGTGAATATTTTCTGGTTTCTGAGGACGCCTTCTTGGGCTTTGGGAAACACTGATCGACACTTCGTGGCTCAAACGATTAATTGATTCCTCAAGAAAATGATCAACATTAATTGATAATGAAAATAATCGTTACAGGAAAGATTTGAAAAATAGGACCTATTTTTCAAAGTGACAAGATTAATTAATTGATTAACTGATAAAAATAATTGACATTAATAGGCAAAAATAATCATTAGTTGGAGCCATAGGGAAAATTCTAACTTAAAGAATCGTGATATATACTCACAACCCACTTCACTACTTTATGAGGATGAACATACTTTGGATATGCGAGAACAAATCCCCCAGCCCCTCCCCCAAACCAAACATGCACACTCAGTAGGAAATAACTTTTTCTGCTGTAGTGACAGTGGAGGAAAAGTGTCCCTGTACGATGCTAATTGTTTCAGTTTTCTATTTAGAGCGGAAACTTCTTGTAGTACATCACTCAGCCGCTGAGTGAATGCTCACTGACCCGAGCCTTTTGTCTGTTGTTTGAACTTGAACCCACCGCTGACTAGCACTAAGCCTGCCTTTTGTTTGACAATTAGCTCTCCAATCCTACAACCATTCTCCGTTAACCCCTTATTGTAAGCGCCCCGCCCAGAGACCCAGCCCCCCTCGCCCTGTGACGTAACTCCTCTCGGATCCAAGCTGTCAGCGGGGTCGCCGATGGACTCTGAAGGCGCGTTGGTTGGCTGCTGCAGATTGGCCTCGTTCTCTGCATGATGGGATAGCATGTTACGCAATGGACCCGCTGCAGTGGGAAAACCTGTCATCTGTTGGCGAGAGGGATTAGTGGCTGTAAACACAGAGGGAGGGGGGGTCAGTTCTTTCTGCTGCATGTGTGTATTTATGTCAAGAGCTGGTTAACTGAGGGGACAGCTGACGACAGCACAGTGATGATGCACAGATTACAGACGAGATTTCACACCTACGGTAAAACGAAACAGTCTCTAACCTGAAGGGACAATATGTGGGGCTGTTGTTGTTTATTTGGCAGTCTACTGTATGGATCTTCCCCAGCCAGTGTGGGGATGGATATGCTTAGTTTGATTATTTTCATTATAGATTATAGATGCACCAACTATGTTACCAAATAGATTGATCGCTTAATCTAAAAAATGCCAAAAGATAGTGTTTCCACTGTGATATCTACAGTGTGCTCGAGTCTGATCGACATGTCAGTACCCAAAGCTGTCAAAGTCCTATTGATGTGAAACAGAGCTATCATTATCAAACGTACCTTTGAATACTCATCTCAACTCAGCTTTATTTATATAGCACAGTGCTTCACACAGCAAAATTAAAACAACAGACAGGAAACAAATAAAAACAAGCAAAGATTGATGAAAATCCAAATAAATAGAAACAAATTTAAGTTTATCACGACTCATTGTTATCTAGATTTGTGCACAAAGCAATGCACAAGTCGCACGTATCCAATAATAGCGATTATGCTTATGAAACAATTAATTTCTTTGTGTTTGTATAACTTTATCTGAATTTATATTAGGGAGTAAAAAAAAAATCTGATATCAATAAGAGCCTGGATCCGCTTGAGGTTTCTCCTCTGCCTCTTAAAAGTAAGTTTTTCCTCACCACAGTCGCCTCAGTGCTTGCTTTTGTTGGTAACAACTGGGTTTATTAAGAGGACGGTCAAGACCTGCTCTATTTGCAAAGTGCTCTGAGAAAACTTTTTTGATTTGGTCTTATACAAGTAAAATTGAACCACCACCAGGGCACTGAAACAGTAACCTTTCACTGGTATGTTTAATAATCATAAATGGGGCTGCACAATTAGGAAATCCAAATAATATTGAAATCTCAAAATGACCGATTACAATATCCAAATAGCAGAAACCAGGAGGAAAAAAATGTGTGACAAAGAGCATTATAAAGACGTACTGTGGAGCTGCAGAGGGGTCCCAGCCTACATATTCACAGGATGTAAGAAAACATCCAGACCACAACAAATGTCACATCATCCTGATTTTTATTCTACTGAAAATGAAAATTGTGATCAAAGTTGTAAAAAACAATCATTCCCTCTAATCGGGTCTCATACGACAATCGCAATATCTGTGAAAATAATCGCAAAGTGATTTTTACCCTGTCATGCAGCCCTAATACATAGCTATAAATAAAACAACACAAACAGAGCAGCTTAAATTAAGAAAAAATCATCAAAATCTGCATCATGTTCTGTAAAAAATAGACAACATAGGCAACAAAATAGGCAACATAGACAACAGTAATGATGTAGACCAGTATAGCTGTGCTAGGCCAATATTGGGCTGATAAGATCATCAGGCCAATACATATGTCTGGCTTTATTTAAAAAAACAAAACAAAAAAAGTTATTTTGTATGGAGGATATTTTACAGGACACTTCGAATGTCAGAAAATAGTAGAAAATGCCCATCACAAATGCCCAGAGTCCAATGTGACGTCTTAAGATGTGTTGTTTAGTCTGACAGACAGTCCAACATCCAATCAATTAACCATCATATGAAACAGAGAAAAGCACCAAATTGCCAAAGCTGAAACCAGAGAATGTTTCATGGCATTTTTTTCTTGGAAAATGACTCTAATTAATTGGCAACAGACAAATTGTTTCAGCTCTAAATGGCCTCGCTCAAACATTTTACTGCAATTTCTATACTGCAGTTTACTGTTACTCATTAGCTGGTGCACAGTCGATATACCAGGAATTCATAGGAATTTTCTGAGCTTCTTCCATTGATTGATAATGGCTACATTAATGCTGATCATTTATAAGTCCCATGTTTACTTCACTGTCCTGCGCTCCGCCTTCCCCAGCTGTCAAGTGTGTGTCATGAAAAGAGATTATCTGCAGCTACTGTTGGCAAGGCACTGCCTTCAAAAGTGCCCATGCAGTAAAAAAAAAAAACAGTGCATATTTACATTATTTATAGACACTAAGAAATTGGAGTGTTTGATGAGGTTATAGTAACAGCTACTTTTACAATAATTGTAAAAGTAGAGATCTCTTCTAAGTGGAATTGTGATTTGAATTGATTCAAGAAGATGCTGTCATCAAAGCTGGTTGATTTACTAGTCTTAAATTGATTGTTTTTACTGTCTTTGGTGCATGCACAGTGCACACAGTGACGCTGTTTTATGTAAGAACTTATAAATATCTTTTGGGACCGTGTCTGGGCAAATACTGAATATTTCATGCCATGGATAAGGAAAGGGGAAATCCCTATAAAATGTGTATTGTCAGCATTAGATCATAACCATGTGTATCTGTTTCTGATAGATGGGCAGACACCCGCCTGCCCATCTATCTCACCCATCCTCCCTGTCCACCATCAACCCCCCCGCCCTCCGTCCCTTTCCCCCTCTGCTGGACAATGAGAGTGCCGCTGCTGTTTCAGGGCTTATGGAGGCTTGAGTCTGGAACATTTTGTCCTCTCACCGCCTGCCAGCCATGTGCCGCCTCTGTCTAAACCAGGCCAGAGCACTGTAATCTCCGGCCCTGCCCTCATGTACAGTCTTTACTTCGGGAATCCTTTTTTATTTCATTGACAGCACGAACAGGCTCTTTACAAGTTGAGGCATTGTCAGGGTGTTGTCCTCGCAGTACACGCATGAATGCCTCCACGTACTGTAATAAACATACTGATGCCCTCAAGCAGGCTTGATGTTTTTCCATTTTGTCTCTTCCATCTTATCCGAATAGTCCAAAGCAGGGTACATTTTTGACAAAGACAGGAGAGAACGCTGATCTTGTGCCTCTAAAGGAAATGAAGTTGTTTGGACAGCAGTTTGAAGGAAGGGTACGCTATGTTCTGTGTTGGCCCGGTCAGTGGGGGGTATTGCGGAGGGGCTGAGAAATGCCAGAAGGAGGCCACCTTTATGAGATGTTGGGAGTGGGTGTGATGAGCGCACTGGCCCTCTTATGCAACATGCTTGTAAAAGTGAGCATTCAGTGGCTGAGAATCTTGTAAATATTTCCTCAGGGCCCTCAGGGTTCAGAGCAAGAACTGCAAAAACTAGTTCCTACACAAATGAACCACCTCCTTGTGTTCTTGTGTTTACTCAAAAGTTGAACATTGGAGAGTAAGAGGGAAAGTCAGAGTGGAAAGCTCAAGCCAGTTTAGTAATCTGACCTCTTCCTTTTTATTTTTAACCATAAAAATCTACACTTTATGATGTTTCAGCACCCTGTACAGTCCAGAAAACTCCGTCACCCCACAGTACCCTGGAATAACACAGATCCAGGTCTTTTCCACTCCACTGTCCCCATTCATGTTGGCTGTGCTGGATCTGATGGGGTTGTAAGCTCTTAACACCGTGTTAATCTCCTCAGAGTCTGCGAACCATCTATCACAGCCTCGCACTAACTCACTGCAGGTGCTGTACGTGGTCATACTTTGGCTTCTTAGTGGATTCTCTTTGGTTCTTCTGTGGTTCTACTGTTGTGTTGACAGCTCATATGGTTCGAGCGGTTCTAACAAAGCTGACAGGATTCATTTTGAGCCGTAAATAATAGATGAAAAGAGGTGTGGTCAACATCTGTTGCAGGAAGCAGAGATTGGTCTCCTGTCTCCGTTATTACTTTCTGATTTTTGGATTTTGTGTGTCACTGCTGTGATCGACTTGTCCCGTGACAAAATGAGAACACAAGAACTTTAAAGATGGCAGGATTACCGGAGGGATGCAGATGGTCAAACAAACAAAAAGTGAAACAAACCTTTAACCAATGTGGGGCTTGGCCTTGGAAAATATTTGTCCTTGTTCACATTCAGATTTGCACATGGCAGTTTTTCAGGATCCGATTTCCTTTTCATTTGCATTAGACTGTATAGGAGAAAAATATTTAACATTTGAAAATATTAAATACTTTTGAGTCGGGCCAATTTAGAATTTTGTCAGTTGAAATTGGCTTTTCAGTACAAATATTAGACAGTGTTCCTCTTTGATTTTTATATGGTCCATCAAATAGCGCTTTATTGAATTGCCAGATTTTTTGATCTGTATTTGATGGGACGTTCAGGGAGACAGAGGCATTCACATATTTTATTAAACACTCCCAAATGGCTCCCTCCAGGCTAACGTGTGCTAACTACGCCAACGACGAAATGGAAATGTGCAGCATTTTTTTAAATAGCTGCTTGACTTGAAGAATGTCAGTCAACTGAGGGGTCTGATGTGTCTTGTCTTTTTGTGTGCACTCATGTAGACCTGAAACAATAACTTGATTAAGTGATCAGTTGATCAACAGAAAATACATTTTTAATAGGGATGCACGATAGATCGGCATTAATATCGGTATCGGCCGATGTTCGTCATTTTTTAACATATCGGTATCGGTCCGATGAGAAAACTGGACCGATATTAACAACCGATGTTTATATCCGTCTAGTTGCTGTTTGTGTGTGTGTCGGGAGAGGGAGAGAGAGGGGGATTTGGTCATGCGGTATTTAAAAAAAAAAATTATTTTAGCAATTCATTTATTTATTTATGCATCTATGTATCCATCCATCCATTCTCATTAACTCACTCACCAAGTTCAGTCTTGTACAGCCATGCAGAGTATCTTAAGTCTGACAGCCATGGATCAAAGTCAGACTGACGGTGGTGACCCGTCTGCAGCTTCTTACTACGTGTCTCTGTGGGAGGGCTGGAACAGGTGTGTTTAGCACTAGTTGTGGCGACGTTAACCAGGCGGGTGATTG
>JAJHUR010111513.1:0-13540 GCA_027495735.1 Lutjanus campechanus | reverse complement strand
TGTGACAGTGGAAAGACAGGGACAGTTTTGGTGAGTTTTATTTTATTTCTGTCTGTTGAGTTTAAATGAAGTGTGTTTTACAGAGTTAACGAGGCAACAGGCACAGCAGCGCATGACGTATTTTCCGGTGTAGTCTCATGCTGCTCAGCAACCTCTGCTGAGAACGCTCATCATATCTTACTCGCAGTTTCCACCAGGCATGGCAGCATCACGTAATGGTTGCACCATGGCAGTCGGGGCGATTCGTGGCCATTCTAGACAATGCTTGTGATTCCATCATAAAACTTCCCAGAAGTGGCTCGGCCACGGATGCTGCGTCAATTAGCACAGAGCAGATCGAATGGGCAAGAAGTCAGACACAGAAAAGGCAGGGAGAATCAGTTTAATTTTCAAAATAAAAGACCTCGCGCAGACTCAGGATCATAAAGACAGACAGAAAAGAAACTATTTAACCATGTAGTCTGCTTATCCAGGGTAGAAGCACAAAGAGCAAGTAAAGAGGACCTAACCAACAAAATCTGAGCAAGTAAGCATAACGCTGCTGAAACGCTGTTGAAACGCTTCTGAAACGCTGCTGGTGGGGGCTGCAGCTGTCTGGAGGAACCATGATGCAGACGTGCTGTGCCTGGTGGAATTTACCTGTTAGTCATATCATTTTATTATGTTATCATGACAGTTATAGTGGGATAAAGAGTCACATACCTATACAAGTAATCATATCATAGTTACTAATCCAAGTTCTTGTTCCTATACAGTGTGTTTTTGATCAGGTTTCGGAATATGTTAAGTGAAGCAAAATGTACTATGGCCAGTTGGCAGCTCATCTGCGGTTTCAGCTGAGGTGGAGGCAGGCAGTCAGTATTTTTTGTGCCCCCCCCCCCAGAGGACAACGTGTCATAACTTAGCATATAAACATGCCTGACTACTTTTTTCCTTCTTCCTTAGAGGAGGAGATGTAGATAAGGAGCCCACTGTACTAAACCTGTTAAAACCTGACATATTAGAGATGGGATTTATGGCTCTTTGAGGGGAGCCGGATCTTGGTGAGCTGTTCCTTTCAAAGAGCCGTTCAAAAAACTGGCTCATTTGGCTCATTTTTATATTTATTAAGTTTTAAGAAGCCAGCCTGGCCTTAACTAGTTTTATCTTGGAAATAATCACTGGGAGGAATGAATTTAGATATCCCACCAATATGAGTTTGAATTATTCTGAAATATTGATTATAACCTTATTTGACATGTGTGGATTAGATTTTAAAGTCTGATCTGGATTCATTGTAAATATCAATCAATCAAACTTTATTAATATAGCACTTTTCATACATATTAAAATGCAACACAAAGTGCTTCACAAGAAAAAACAAAAAAAAGAAACGACAAAACATACAACAATAAAAAGTGAAAGCCCGTCCCTCCCATCCCCACATATAGACCCCCCCACCCCACACACACACACACCTGCACACACACCCACACTCACTACAGTATATAGACTGGTAACATGGCATGGCACTGAGGGTCCAGGTGAGGAGAAGCCGCCTATGGGTGGCCATCCACACCGAGAGGTACCATAGTCCGCAGCCACAGGGAGCACCGCCGCAGAGACCGCCCCCTCAGCCCGGACAGACCAGAGCAGACTCCACACCCACTGCAGAGCACTCCCCAGTGTGGAGGGCCACCATGAGCGAATATTCCACATATTCACTCTGCTTTGACAGTGACGTCACTATTTTGAATTACCCTTTGTACAAATTCTGTGTATGTGTGTAAACCATGACTTGAACACGTATAAACATTAAAACAAAGCAGGCTACAATGAATTTGCAAAACAGCTTTTAGTGCAAAGATTTCCACACAAGAACATTGTTAATAATACAGAACAACAAAACATACAAACAAATAGACTGGTGGACAGTCCTGGGGTGCATTTTGTTGCTCTGTAAAAAAGTTAGTGTGCACAACGTGGCGTGATGCTATTTGCATATCTAATAAGCACCGGCAGCTGGGCTGCGCTCCTCCCCATGTAACTGGGCGGGGGACGGTTCCCAGCTGCAACTCGGTTCCCATCGTTCATGTTAACGAGCCGTTCAAAAGAACCGGTTCGTTCGTGAACGTCACAACACTATGACATATTTACTTCAGACCGTTTGGATGCTGAAGACAACACATCAGACGTTGGTGCGGAGAACTCATTCAGGTTCCGTCCTGCAGCTGTCGGTAAATTTTTTTCTGAATTTACTTTTTTCTTATAGGCTATTCAGAAACGATTGACAAGGATAAATAACTGCAAACAGTCATGCAAATGAATACGTATGAATATTTATTTTAATACTTTATGTAAAATTGAAAAGATCAGCCATTTCTGATTTGATATGATTGCAGGTATACTGTATGTATGTGACCTTATGTGATATCACTGAGTAGTTTAAAGTAGACTAAAAGAGAAACAAAAACTTGTTCTCTGTCTATAACCTGACCTCTAAAACAACAGGTTTCATTTTGAAGAATGGAAGATTACGACAACATGACTCAAATCATCATTCATGTGGTGACATGCATAATCGCGTCAACCTTCCTCTGACCCTCGTGGCCATCTATGCTCTGTGTTCTCTTGTTTGTACATTATAACTGAGATTTATTTCTTTACTGTCTGTGTGTCGTGTGTCTGTTGTACAGTCTGTCTGTCTGTACAGGATCTTGATCTGGCTCGGAGGTTAGCAGTGAGGGGGCTGGAAAGAAGTGTCATGAAGATCTTTACAATTCCCAGGAATAATTTAATCCATAATTAAAATTTACATGTTCAGACACTAAACACATTTAATTTACATTCATGGCTCCAGTCCAGGCTTCTCTTCTCAAGTGTTGAGGTTGAAGCCATCAACTTAAAACATAAAATAGTTTGTTAGTTTGTTAGAGCAATTTGTAAACCATTATTTGGCCTCAGTGGGCATGCATGAATGATTTCTTATTTTTCTCCTAATATTTGCAAAACAAATGGGAGGAAAATAGGCTGTTGACAAATGTGCGGTAAACAAAATGCTTTTTTGTAAGACAATTTTTGAAAAAAAAAAAACATGTATTTATGTAGTGTGAAATCTGATATTTGTGAAAATATAAAGGCCCATTAAATTTGTCAATGCTTTCACTGATTTTCTGAACATTTTCAACAAACTGCACTGTAAATGTGTCCTATGGTGTGACAAAAAATGCCATTAAGTCTTAAATACTATACAAATGACGAGACATTTATTTTCATTGTTAGGAACTTAGTTTGATATATTTTATGTGAAATTATGAATAACGCTTTTTCTTTCAATGACTTGAACTTTTTCAAGAAATGCGGCTCAAACTTTGCCATCATCCTTTCAAACTTGGATGTTATGGCACACTAAAGGACAAATAGTTATTGCATCAAAAAGAAAGTAAGTATGTATTTTTTTTTCATTTAACTTTGAATATGAAGAGGAAGAAGGACAGTTTAACAGAATCAAAGAATCCATGCCTAGTAATTTCAACAATAGGTAGTATTTCAGTCACTCAGTCAATCACTATGTTACTGAAACTCTTCTATATATAGACAAACAGCAGCAGAAAATAATTCAGTTAATCTAAATATTTTATTTAAAAACACTGAAAATGGCCGAGAAAAAGAGTAAGACGGAGTTAAACAAATCTTATTTATTGTATAAAATGTTTTTTAAAGAGACCTTGTCCTCTTGTGTGGCACTTTTGTCCTTTAGTGTGATTTTTTGTAGTGGTTACAAAAGTTACAAATTTGAGCTGTCAAAAACATACCATGTGCATGATTTCACAGGCTTCAGATGGCTTCTGTGATGTGGTCTTGAATGGGATCCTTCAACTATATAAATCAGGATATGGTGTCACACCGGAGGACATGGTTTATACTGACAAAATGTATGAAGAAATAAAATTATGCCGGGGGTATTTAGCGACTTTTTGTGATTTTCTTTTAATTTATAAAAGTTGCAACTTATTGAACCATAGGACAATTTTGCACAATTTTTCCTTGGATAGCCCAATCCAAGGAAATATGCAGGAAGCAACCGGAGGAGTTTTTTGTGTAGCTTGCATGATTTTTTTCATCAGGAGACATGAGTCTGAGAACAAGGGCACTTGTTTTCAGGTCTATTGGCTTGTCTTTGAAATGCTTGTGGAAGGCTAATCAGAGGTTAATGGTGGTGTTATGTCAGTAACGTTAATGTTAATCTCTCTTGCTCGCTCACTGAGTAGACTGTGTGTGCGCATGCGTGGGAACTTAAGTGTTAAAGGTACCCTACAAGTGGGCGGACAGTTCCTGTGTGTATTATCCTTCCGGCGCCACTAGTGAAAGACAGTAAGATTTCTCAGTAATGTATCTCTGGACTATGTCCAACCAAATCACACTCAGATAGTGACAGAAGTGCATGTCAAAAAAAAAGGAGACACTAGACACTTGCACACTAGATAATGTCCCCTGAACCATATGATGTTTCAGGTGTGGCAATGGTGTGGCAATAATTGTTCATGGGAACATCATTTAGTGTCTGTCTCTTTCCTTTTTGTGCAACACTAGGTTTGACTAATATATTTTATCATTTCCACTCAACCACCGGGGGAAGACTTTCCCAACTTATGCAATAGATAATCTTTCCAGGCTGTAGTTGTTGGCTCATTCGGCACATGAGAACATTTTATTTTCCAATACACAAGAGTCATGTGCAACAATGATATTGAGTGACAGACAACTTGTCTGTCATACTGATTTAATATTGTGCTATGACTAAAGAAACTTTAAATTATTCCTCATGCTATTGGAATTACGTACAAATGTAGTGTTGTGCATTAGAGTACATTTTGTATGAAAATAAGGGGCAAATTGTGTCCTGTATTGATTCGGTAACAGGCAGTATATTTTATTTTATGACTCACAACAATCCTGTGGGCCAAACACCTGCATATTCTGTACTTACGGGGAATATGTAGCTGGGTGGAGATAAACTCTTCACTCACAGAACAATAGTTACAATGTAACCTACATATCTGCAGTGTGTAATTATGGCTTAATGGTGCACAACATCACTCCAGTTAGAGACATCTGTCGGAACAGGTATCTGCTGCCATCAGATGGCTGTAAAGACAGTCACCATTGTAAAGGAAAGATCTCCAGTTAGGGTGTTACTACTACTGCCGCTGCTGCAATGACTAATACTGTATTTGACACAGCTTGTAAGAATCAGTCACTGATGCCATCACCAGAATATTTTTCCCCCTGTGTGATTAGCTTTAAAAACACAGAATAAAAGTGGAAAGACAAACAAAACACAAATAAAAGGTGTCTGTGTGATTTTCATGGGTACATGGGTTCATATGAGTGTGCTTTCACCACATAAAATGACCAAAATATTACAGAACATAAGTGCACTGAGCTGTCGCCCGCCCCACCAGGTATAAAAAGGGCAATTCACGTAAAATAAGATACACTGGATCTACAGGATACAATCCCACAACATGTAGCTTATACAGCCCATATTTATTGGGTTTTGGAATCTCTTAAGTGAAGAAAAATGTTCTGTTCCCAGTTAGCAGTTCACCTACAGTTTTAGCTTAGGTGAAGGCAAGTAAAGGAAAAATACAGTGAAATCCAGGTCGCTAGTCACCCCCCAACATGTTCTCATGAGAAATCACTCTGTGATGCTGATCACCTGGGATGCACTGTGTTTAAGCGCACCAGAGATGACAACCAGATCGCTCCTTCGATTCAGGATGCCTCCATGAAAATAATGGATGAAGGACTACGGAAAGATTCAACCAACAGTTGGGTAGCACCATCGCCCTTTAAGTGTCCACGCCAACGGCTCCCTAACAACAAGCCCCAAGCACTGAAACGAAATGAGAGACCACTGAGAGCTTCATGGACAAGATGTTTAGGAATGGTCATGCTGAGTTAGCCCCTCCTCTCAGTGAGGAAGAAGAGCGATGGTACCTGCCAATGTTTGGCATGTACCACCCGAGGAAACCAAAGAAAATCCGAGTGGTTTTCGGGGTCCACATCTTTGGTAATAGCCCCTCACCTGCAGTGGCTATTCATGGCCTACACCAGTCTGTTCAGGACAGCAACGTCCATGTTGACCCTGATGTCAAGCACTTTGTGATGCGCAACTTCTACCTCGATGATGGTCTGAAGTTTCTCCCTACAGTCGAAGCTGCTGTCAACTTGCTAAAAAGGACTCAGGACATTCTCTCCAAGTCAAACCTGAGGCTGCACAAGATCACAACAAACAACAAAGAGACCTCGATGCAGACCTGCTTCCAATGCAACGCAGTCTTGGACTCAATTGGGACCTCCAAACAGACTGTTTCCTCTTCAGCGTCTCAGACGAGATAAAGCCTTACACCCGACGAGGCGTCTTATCCACTATCAATAGCCTCTACGACCCTCTTGGATTCGCAGCACCAGTCACAATCCAAGGCAAGGCTATTCTGAGAGAACTCACCGCTGAGAACGGTGACTGGGATGCACCTTTACCTCAAGAAAAGGAGGAAGCATGGGCATCATGGAGAGCCTCCCTGACAGAACTGTCCAATCTTTCCATCTCCAGACCCTACACAAAAACTTCACCTTCAGCAGCTGTGCGTCTTTTCTGAGGCATCAACCAAAGCTATTGCTGCAGTGGTGTATCTAAAAGTCACAGATGCTGCTGGGAATAATCATGTTGGGTTTGTCATGGGGAAAGTCAAGCTGGTCCCCCACCCTGAGCACACAGTACCAAGACTAGAACTCTGCGCAGCAGTGCTGGCTGTCGAGTTAGCAGACCTGGTCTCCACAGAACTAGACCTTCAGCTCGATGCCATAACCTACTACTCAGACAGTAAAGTAGTTCTGGGTTACATTCATAATGAAACCAGATGGTTTTATGTTTATGAAGTATATATATTAGATAGATATATATTCGTATATATTTTAATGGACGCACGTGCGGAAGTCTCGCAAGATCAACGCCATGTTTACATCCTACCGGCTACATGCTACAGTTTACATTTCTGCTAAATGGCGTCCTTTGCAGTTAATTTTTAATGTTGCAGCTTGCGGACACTCGGATTACACCACCCAAGCAGGATGGAGACATTTTGTGTTTGTTTTGTGTTCTTTTTTTTAGCATTTTAGCCATGGCCACCATTCACTGCCATTGTACTGGATGAGGCTGCTACCCTGTTTCTCCTAAAACTCCAGGATTGTTTTGTGAACTGAAGACCTTCACCCATCATCACATCGGCATAGTGGTGAGTACATACTGAGTGAGTTATCATGTAAAGTGGAATATCACTTTAAGGTTAGCTGTTATTTGAGATACAGTGTAATAAACTGTGTAACTAATTAGTAACACAATAATTACTGTAATTACTGTGTAATAAAGAACATATTACCTCTAGTTTTTGTCTAATTTGATACAAACTATGGCTCGTTACTGTATGTCTTGCTAGTGTAATGGAAAATAAAGTGTGTGAACGTTTTCAGGACAAGGAGAATAAAGCTGCCATTTCAAGCCTACAGGGTGTGACACTTGAAACAATAAATTTGTTTTGTGGAATTCCTTTAAATGGGATAATTATGTGTGTCTTTGAATTTTCCCATGAACAACAAGGCATTAGCAGTGGCATCCAGGTTGCAGACAGCTGGAAGTAATATTTTTTGCCTAAAATGTTCTCAGTACTTCTCCCTAAGGAGGTGGAGATTAATCCCAACCCACGTCATGTTAGAATTTATGAATCACATAAACATGCCTGACTCCTCCTCTTCTTAGAGGAAGAGGTGTGGATGTGCAGGAAACTACTGCATGTAAAAACTTGCCATGTTGACTGCAGACTGAGGACAAAACATCAGACGGTGGTGTAGAGAACTCATTCAGCTGAGATCCTGAAGCTGTCAAAGGTAAGATTCTGTCATATTACTTTTATCTTATAGGCTATGTAAAAATTATAAACAAGGATAAAAGAACTGAAAAGCAATAATGAACATAAATATGCCTGAATATGTATTTGAACATGTAAATGAGGGCACAGCAGTTTTTGATTGGATATCATTGTGGATATACTACAGTTTAGTGTATTTGTGTGAACTTTCATGATATCACTGAACACTTCTAAGCAACAACTTCTAAACAACAGGTTTCACTCTGAAGATCACAATGCAGATTGTGGATGATTCTAAAATCATCACGGATGTGGTGACAATTATAATCTTTTGTATCGGTCTTCCTCTGACCCTCTGGACCATCTATGCTCTTAATTCTCAGGTATGTACATTATGACTGAGATTTATTTATTTACTGTCTGTGTCATGTGCCTGTCGTACAGTTTGTCTGTCTGTCTGTAAAGGGTCTTGATCTGACTGTCAGGAGGGTGGATGGAAGCTTTGTTGCGATCTATAAATTTACAGCAACTCCATTATTAAAATTTAATTAACTGGACCTTAAACACATTTACTTTATATGTGTGGCCTCATTCCAGCCTTGTAAATGATGAGGTTAACAGTACAATTTAGTTACAAATCAAAGGAATACTGTGCATCAAGATCTGGGCTCCTTAATTGGATTTTTATTAAAACACAATCAAGGAACATGTAAAACTGTGTGGACATTCCTTTAGCGCCACCATAAGGTTGATGTTTTTTTTTTAATTTTTTTGGTTAAATGTCTCGAAAACTGCTTGAGGGATTGCCATAAACATTATACAGTCCCTCCAGGATTTCACTGTCCTTTTTTGGGATCATTGTGGCCTAAAATGTCTGAGTTCACGACGGCTTTTCAAAAAAATTGTGATGCATGTTGTGATGTTTTCAGGCATCTTTTTCCAATTAAATTGCGGGAGCAGGGGAAAATTGGAAAAGAACATTTTTTTGTACAATTCATTAAAAGTTCTAAGTAACATTACCCGAAAGGTTCACCATTACAAAAAGTCAAAAAAATTATTACAAAAAGTGCAAAATTATATTTAAAAAAAAGTGGATGAAGCATTTATTAATGTCAATAACAGTGACAAACCTTGTGCTCTTTTCAGTACCTGTGAAATAAAAAAAAAGGTAAATAATAAAACAAAACATTGAGTTGGCTCATTAAGATGTAATGATGGATGATGGATGCACGATGGGCTGCTATTATTGGTGGAACTTGTGGGAAGCAATGATGTTTGGTCTAATATGTGGAAAAGTTGCAGCAATAGGACAAAATTGCAAGGTTGAGCAGAATTCATGGAGATTGGTTGAATTTGCGTTAATTATTTCAGTTGCAACATTGCATCCTCGCCATTCTGGTAAATCCCATTTGCTTTATGTTTACACCAGGTCTTCACAGACTTTTTTTTTATCTTCAAACTCAGTAAATCCAGTGAAATACATAATCAGCCTGTGATAACATGTCTCCAGCTATTATTTGAGTGACCCTCCCTGAAATACGTATACAATGAAGAGAGGTGCAGCTTGCAAACACAAACAGGACGAACAAACTGTGACTCCAGTCTGTTGCGTCTGTGTTTGGTCCAGAATGCCTCACATCTGAGCCTGAAAAGCAGCCGCAAAAGCTGCAGTAAATCTGCTCCTTAGTCTTGTTATACTACAGTGATCACAAAAGATAGTTTGATGAAAAATGCATCCATGTCTCTGACTGCAGCTGCTGAGTGGAGCAAGAAGACATATGTGGGAGGAGGTGGAGTTCAGAACATGTTTACAACTGTTTGTTTACTTTTATCAATGTTTTCCTGCAGATACGAAAAGATCATGTTGCTCCGATCTACGTCATCAACCTTCTCATCACAGATCTCATTCAGCTCATCTGCTGGATCATTAGGGTGACACCACTTCAGAATCACATTTTAATTATAATCACTGGGATTTTTGGCTTCTCTGCTCTGGTGGTCAGTGTTTGCTTCATGGTGTGCATCGCCCTGGAAAGGTAGCTATCTGTCTGTCCAGTATGTGTGAAGCTAATTCAATGTTTGACTATTATATTACTGTATAGTCCTGAATCTCCTCAAAGACTACTGTATGTGTCCATGTTGTATTACAGGTATTTGGTCATTGCTCACCCACAGTGGTACTGCCCCAGACGATCCATCAAGAGCTCTGTGGTGGTCTCTGTCCTGGTCTGGACTCTTCCCCTTGCCATTCTACTCCCTGTCATATTTTTGGTTTTTGGTAATGTCATAGCACTCTTCCTTGGTGTCTTCCTCCTCCTTCCTCTCCCACTGTTCATATTCTTCCTGGGTGGGACCCTCAAAGCTCTGTCTGCTTCCGTCTCGGTCCCCTCTGATGAAAAACGACGAACTGTGGGAATTCTGATTCTGCTGTTGCTTATTTACACACTGCTTTTCCTGCCCTGTGTCATTGCGATGCTGGCAGGGGGAGTGATATTTAATGACACCTTCATAAAAGTGTGTCTCATGTTCATTCAGTTGAGTCCTCTTGCAGACTTGATTCTGTATGTTTTCATGAGGAAAGGGGCCACAGACACAGAAGGAAACAAACAATATGAACAAGTGGAAATGTAAAAAAAAATAAATAAATAAAACAATAGGTACAACCAGTTACCATAATGTACATGCATGCATCCACATGTGAATGCATTCAAACACACACACACACACACGCACACACACACACACACACACACATTCATTCATTTAGTTAATAACTGTGGCTAAGGTACTGTACAGGGGACAAGGCAAACCATCAACAATGAAAAGTGAACTCTCCTTAGACCAACAATGAATCCTACAAGTGCCTGAAACAAACAGGGAGTTAAGTTATGGATGGGGTGTGGCTAAAGTATTTGGGCGGGGCTTACTCACACCAGTGAAATACTCTGCTGAGACCAATGATCCCACAAGAGTCTACAACAAACGGTTCAAGAGTTATGAAAGTGGATGTGACCAAATGTAGGCGGTGGGTCATAAGTCACATAATGAAAATAACTAACTTTGCTAAGTGCACAAGAGGCCACCGTAAATGATTAATGAGTTATAAAGAGGTGTGGATAAAATGTAATATAGCAAATGCGCCGGGCCACACCTTGCACAAGTTTAACTGCTATCTCACAGACGTGGCAAAAATGGCAATTGCGCCAGTCGGCTGGTGTTGTTCCACTGCAGCTGATCCTCCATCTTCCTCCTGTCGCTGCTTTTCCCCTCCCTGATCCTCCTCCTCAGCTCCCTCTGAACTGTTTTTTAATGGTTTGTTAGCTATAAATTGTTTTATGTTTCTATTAATGCTTATCATGATTATTATTCAATCACAGAAGTTAACCAGATATTATTTTTTGATTAACTGAGCTCATTATAGATGTGACACTGTTTTATTCTTTGACTGTTGTTTGTATATAGGGAGAGTATCTTAAGTCTTTATGATTATTATGTTTTTGTCCTTTTTTGCACAAATAAGAAACAAAACTACATACTATTTGTCTTTATTCAATACAAGCTAAGTCTTAACTTTGGTGTTTTACTGGCAGACATGGTAGTTTTTTGGATGTGATTCAGAGCAGCTGTTGTGTGCTTGGTTGGATAAAATAAAATCACAGTATGATTTGTACATTTCCTAGAAATTCAATAAAAAATGTGGATGTCTGTCTTTGACCAACTGAGTCAAGGTGCAATAAATCCTCTGCTGTTTGACAAATTTCTATATTGTCTAGAGACTCCTTTTCCGTTTGTAAACATCATTTTTTCTGGGCGGAGCTTAAAAGTCCCTAAATACTTTAGGTAATGTTAGCTAGTATGTTTTGTTGGCTTAACAATGGCTGAAGAAAATTTCTTCTGAATATGTACGGTCAGTCACTCTCCAGGACAGCAAGTGTTACTTTCACACATTAACCAGACTGACTGACTCGTACACATTCACTCAATAGATGGACCAGCTTTCTACAGCTCCCAGCACTGGAGGAAAAATGAGAGTAAGAGCCGGACTATTATCACAGCTAACGCGGTGGATTAAGTTTTAAAGAAATTTCGACCAAACCAGAGTTCTGTAGTTAAGGAATGTATAGTGTGTAAGTTTGCAATGTTAATGTTGAATGCAATTACTGAAATGATTGCAACTAAATGACTAATTATTGAATTGTCGCAAACTGAATAAAAAAAAAAGTTGATTGAAAAAAAAGTTCTTGTGGCCGTCTCATCAAATTTCATGACTCTGTCTGCACGAGCATAAAAAGACAAATTATTAGAAATATCCAAAGGCAAGTCCCCAGATTTGTAAGCAAAAATATCCTGCCTGAGCACCACTATCAATACTGAATTAATATAAAACCATCTCAGCAAATGTTAAGACAGCCATGATAGACAGTTGGCATTGTATTTTAAATGTCAACAGGAATGTTAAAAGGATACTACACTTTCCATGATAACCTACTCGATATGTACTCACCATTATGCCGATGTGATGATAGGTGCAGATCTTCAGTTCACAAAACAATCCTGGAGTTTCAGCAGAAAACAGGGTTGCAGCTAATGGCAGTGAATGGAGACCAAATGTAAATGTTAAAAAAGAAGAACACAAAACAAACACAAAATGTCTCCATCCTGTTTGTGTGGTGTAATCCAAGTGTCTGCGAGCCGCGACATTAAAAATTAACGCGACATAACGTGAAAAGTTTCACGTTTGTATCACGTGATAACTTATATTGTAAGAACGTGGTAAGTTTCACGTTCTTACAATATAAAGAGGAGATGATGAAGCCGTGCGCCGAGAGCAGATGAATTGATGAAAATGGCTCATTTACACTATTTGAAGTTTTACTTCATGCTTGGGATGAGACATGGCCAGTTTTCTGATGTCAAAACGAGCCGTCCTCTGTACAGTATGAATTACAGTGGTCTCTACGTGCAGCCGGCAGAGAGGCCAGAGTGCAGGGACCGTCTACAAATGTCTACACTGAAAAGAAACAATAAACGATTATTCAATACCTTCACTTCTTTGAAGTGCAGTGCCACCAAACTCACCTCACGCATTAATTGCATCCTACTGGTCATACTACAGCATTTGCTTTGGAGAAACATGCTTTGACATATTTTTTGGGAAGTTTTAATGGGAATAATATTCAATAACTTCACTTTAATATCATGTTGTGTCACCAAAATCTCTCACACATCAATGACCTCCTGCTGGTTATATAGTTTTCAGTGACACAATACTTAATCTTACCAACAATAAGACAATTAGGTATAAAGAAACTTGTCCAAGTTACCTGTTGTACAATAACCGGCAGGAGGTCATTGATATGAGCCACTTTTGGTGGCACTACACATCACATCCCAATAAAAATTCCCTAAAATTAAGCAAAAGCACATTTCTCCAAACTAAGTGCTATACTATAACCAGAAGGAAGTCATTAATGTGTGGGGGGATTTTGGTGGCACTACACACTATTAACATGAAGTTATTGAATATTATTCCCTTAAAAAAACAAATTATGTAAAAGCACCTTTTCCCAAACTAAGTGTTGTAGTATAATCAGCAGGAGGCCACTGATATGTGGGGAGATTTTGGTGAC
>JAJHUR010111506.1:0-21035 GCA_027495735.1 Lutjanus campechanus | reverse complement strand
TTTTTTTTCATAAATGTTGCATTTTAAAACTATAACTTGTCTATAAAGATTCAAAGTCATTCAGGTAAAAAAGGATACTTCACAAAAGGCTGAACTGAACAAGCTGTTTGGTCTTGAGGGTGTTTCACTATTCAAAGGCTTCATTAGTTGATGAACCCCTAAACTATACAGTCTGAACAATACTGGATATTTGAGGCTGATTCCGATATTGATTGAAAAAGAAAAAGTCTGCAGTGCTCGGAAGTTCATACAAATGTAATGAGATGCTCTTTAATAAGTAACACAAAAGTTCAAAAAAGAAAAAAACATCCAAGGCACTCCTCTGGCAAAATGTTAATGAGCCTTTATTCAGATGGTTATTTCATAGTGGAATCCTAAAAACACTGACATTGAATTGTATGTTAAAAGAGAGCTGGATGCCCCACATTCTTCACATATATGATGTTGCGTATTCAAAACTCTGTCATCAAATTTTGCTCTTCTGCTCTGTGCACGCATCATCTGTTGCACATCTGTCCATCCTGGGAGGGGAATCCCTCTTCTGTGGCTCTCTCTGAGGTTTCTTCAGTTGTTTTTCCCTGTTAAAAATGTTTTTTTCTGTTAGAAGATTTTTTCCTTATTCTTTCGAAGGTCTGCAGGACATGGGGTGTCACACAATGTACATATAGTAAAGCCCTGTGAGGCAAATTGTGATTTCTGATATTAGGCTATGTGAATAAAATTTGATTTTACTTGACTTAAAACCAATCAGTCGTCTTGGGCAGCACTAAGCGCAGGATGAAGCAACTGTGCTGCTGCAAAATAGCATCAAGAAGGAACTTGTTTTAGTGGATCATGCATGTCAGGAGGCGAGCTCGAGCATTAAAATGACTACACCACTGCAAAAAAAAAAAAAAGGTTATTAGCATATAACCATCAGCATCCCAGGCACTAATTTGCTGTTTTCAGCATGTAGGCTGCAGCCTGGAGGTTATTCTTGTTTCCCAGGGAGTTAGACAGCGGATGCCACAATGTTTCTTGAAACAAACTACCAATGGCAGACTTATACCCGAAGTGTGCATCCGGTGAGTCAGACTACTTTTAGACAAACAGTGAGTCCATTTTTTTTTAACTCTTAAAAGTATATTTCAAAACAAAATTCTTGCTCAGAGGTGCAGTGCCACACAGTTCATACAACACAACAAAAGATAAAATGGCACATCTGAAACACTGGCTCTGTTGATCTTTAGAGGAAAGAAGAAGAGAAAGAGGAAAGTTGTGCCCCACTGCTGTTGCCCTGCACTTGTGTGCTCTCGGGGTCTACTGTTCATGTGTGTGTATCATGTTCTGCACAATCACAGAGCTCCTCTTTTGGAACAGCTGTGCCCTCTAGTCATAAGTCTCTCCTGTGCAACAGCTTGGTACAAACTAAGACACACACACACACACAAAGTGCCCATGCTTACATAACTCCTTCAAACGACTAAACATTTCTCTTCGAGGAGAGCTTCTGCATCACGGAGTGAGGTTAACTGAGAACAGGGGGCGAATGTGGTAGCACTCTCATTCAAATGTTTGACTCAAAGCTAAAGTGTGGTCACCACTGGAGAAAAAGTGTAATATAACCTCAATATGTTTCTGCTGGTTCCCATGAAGCTGTACTGAGTTTAATTCTCATCCAAACTCCCACTTTATCAGTCCCAAAGGAGGCTCTGAGAGCAAAGCCAATTCAATTGAAACAACAGGGGAAATCTCAGTGCTTGGCGAGAGCGAAAGGATGTTAAAATGATAGAGCGAAGAACATATTGTCTAAAGATACAAAACAAAACCACTGGGGAACAACAATCCTACTCACTATAATTTAGCTTATGCTTGATAGTAAAAACAAGATGTTTGGAATTCTTTCTCCAAGGCATGGTTAGATGAATACAGTGCCATAACCACATATACTGATGCTATCAAATATGTGTAAAACATGTAAGGCTAAAGCTAATATAGGTTATCTTGATCCTTGGCAATACAGAACAAGGAACGAACATGAAGCGGGAGCTACCCAGGAGGACTCAGATCTGAAACAGGAACTTGCAGATCCCATCTTAACTGTTTCTAACTGTTAAATGCTTATAACTGTTGTTATAGTGATCCCATCTGTTTGGGTCATATTGATCACTATCAGCAGATGATTACTATTACTGGATTGTTTTGTTTATTTTTTTAGTTTCATGTCCGTTCAAAATTCATCTGCACCTCAATGTGTAACCATGGCAACATTAAAGAGCACAGCTGTCAAAGTTCACTTCCTAACTAGAAGCAAAACGAACGACTGAGTGAGTGAACAGCCGATTGCTTTAGTTTTCCTAAATGAGGACATCCTAACCTGCTCCGTGCATCAGCGAACAGACTGAGCGACATGTTGCTTCCTTGTAAAATTGCTCATCCTGTCTCTATTTCAGCGAAGTTTCTCACACCTCCAATCTATTTTATCTGGTTAAGATCAACTTGGAAGAAGCCAGCTGGAAGAGGATGCCGAGTTATCATGGGACTGAAATATAAAAACTGAATTTCTGTAGTTGATCAACAGTTTCTGAGTCAAAGTTCCTAGTCTAACTTAAAAGGAAATGTATTAAAGTCCACTTCCAGTCATGTTTTAAACAATATAAAATGCTCTGCAAGGAATAATAAATTGTGTCTGATGTGTTGTTGTTTTTTTTTTGCAAAATAACTTCAGGTTAGTATTCAGGTTTTCATGAATATGCAAATAGTCTACTAGGTTTGTTGCAGTTTAGGGTTAGTTAAAAAGTTAAATAAAACATTTTGTTTAGTTTTTTTATTGGATCTAACCCTTTATTTTTTATTTATTCTATTTTGAGAATATTGTTGTTTGTGTTATTGTGTTATTATGTTATTGTTAATGAACTAATTTATGTTGTTTATTACAGATAATATTTGGGTGTTTTTTCTTATCAATTTAGGCAGGTTTTGAGAAATTATTAGGCTGGAAAACATCTGTGAACACTAATCAAGCTTGGCTATCCAATGTGTGCTATGTCTCACCTTGAAGATTCCTGGTTCTTTGATATCCAGCTGGGTGACATTCCAGGGATCTATCCTTCGCCTCCCACTTCTCATCCCTGAAGAGGAGCGTCGAGGAGAGGACAGCCAAAGGACCAGCAAGGCCAACATGAATCCAGCAACTACACCATGCACCACCGCACAAACATTTGGTGGCACCGGAAGGACTAAATACCAGTACACCAACTGTGTCAGGAAGATGAGGCCAGTCACAGGCACAGCCTCAAACTCCTCCTCAATTTTCTCCTCCTCCTCTGTGTCAAGTTCACTACACAACCCAGTGCTACCAGTATGGGGCGGCCGGGACCCGGGACGATCCCCATCTGGTGTTTCTGTATCGGTGCATAAGTCAAAGTCTTCACTGTACAGTTCACAGAAGTCCTCGTCCTCCTGTCGAGCTACCAGGGCCGACATAGAGCAGCGGCCCAGCGTGAGAGAAGGAGACTTCGGGAAAGTATATGAGGAGGCCTGGCTGAGGGCTGGAGCTGGTGCCAGCGATGGGAAGGAGAAAAAAACAGAGTCGGGACCCTTGCCTGTGGGGGTTTCTTCGTCTTCTTCCCCCTCTGCCCCTTCCTCCTCCTTGATGCTATAGTTGCTGTTACCTTCTGCGTGTCCATTTACTGCTGTCACTCCACTGAGCTCTGACGCACTGGAGGACAGTGATTTGGCACGATGAGTGGCACTTCCAACACTCCCCATGCCAGACTCATCCCCCATGATCTTACTGAAAAGCTGCAGGGGGTCTGACATCACCTCTGACAGCCGCCGCTTGGTATCCTCTATCCTGGCCTCCACCTCTTGAACCTTGAAGAAAGACCTACCATCTGGGGACATGATGGGGGAAGAGGGGGCTGTTTTAGAGTCTCCACCTGCGTGAGTGACAACGACAGGGCAGGAGGACAAGCGAGGCTGGGAGAACTGTTTGAAGAGCTGCATGTTGCGAGGTGGAGGCCGCTGGGATGTTTGTACTTGCTGTTGCTGATGAAGATAGTGATGAAGAGGCCCTTCCTGATGTTCGGCCTTTGAAGTATCCGTGGAAAGAGACTTCACAAAAGATTTCATTAAGTGACGATGGCGTGCATGTGATGGCGCAACGGTGGTAGGCGCAGGAGTGGTTTCTCGAGACTCGACGTCATTGGACAAGGACCTGACCAGGCTGAGGAAAGGCTTGGAGGAGGACAGCGCTGCAGACTTGCAAGGGGAGGAGTGGCCGGAGCTTGTGGACGGGGGATTGGCTGAGGGTCGGTCAGAGGGCCAGGAGGAGCTGGCTGGAGGGTTGGAGCTCAGGTGGGATTGAGTGGAGGTAGGGATAATAGTCATGGCTGGGGAGGGTGGATGTGGGTGAGGGTCTGAATGCTCAACAAACAGGGTGGTAGAGGAGGGTCCTAAGGAGGTCTCCACACCAGCAGATTCAAACAGCAGTTCTTCTTTTGCCTCCAAGCCCGTGGCAACAGCCTGGTCATCAACACCTGAAGCTTCTAGACCTTGAAGTCTCCCATCAAGCCCAGATTTATCCCCAACAGATACCCCATAGAGCTCCTCTTCCTCTTCATCTTCCTCCTTCCCCAGAGCAGAGAAGTGGATGGTGATGGTGTCACGGGATAGGGAGCGCTGCACCTGCAGCTTGGGTCCGGGGGCATGACGAGGGGGAGGGGTGTCAGCATGCTGGCCACTTCCCCTGCTGCTGCTGCCCTGACTGCTCATCACCACCCTGCACAGGGCTCACAGCCTGGGAGAGAAACAGAGACAGACACAGTACCCTGTTATTAACCACAGAAACACTGAAACATTGATACAAAACATCAACGCAATGCAATGTCTATTTTAAGCAGTTCAGGGTGGTGATTGTAGAAGGAATAAAATATTTTTTGACTGGCCAGTGGGATTCTGTAAGGTTGACCTGAAGGAAGAAACTAGAAGGGTTTTTGCTCCCCTGCTTGACACATACATGGCAGAAAGGAGTTTGAGGAACTGTAGCTGATTAAATAACTTCAGAGATGGCTACATGCTCCTCACACTATACACACAGACACGCATGGGACAGAAGACAACAGCCTCACAGCTCCTTATTCATCCTAATGTGAGTAGACTGGACAGGTATGTCCATGCTCCCCGATCCATTAGCCCTCATTATGCAAGGCTGCAGCTGACAGACGGAGTCGCTCTCAGGCCCAGCCTCTCTCTGTCTTACCAGCGTCCTACTCACTCACTCACCCCGACTATGGCAACATGATTAATGGGTCACTTCAGAACACATGGGCCTTGAGGACAGGGGCTATCAACATTTTGGGTGTATTTAACTCCACCCTCCACAGGGGGCAGGCTACAGTTGGCTAAGATGCTGTGAAGTGGTGAAGATGAGAAAGGGGAAAACAAAGGGAAGGCTGCTACTCTTGCTGCCGGAGAGAAAATCATTGCTGGGGAGAAACTGATTTATTATTTTGATTATTTGAACTTTAACCTGCATAAACTGACTATGTCTCTGCCTCTGCTGGCATTGACTCACTCACCACTGCCTTGTTACAACCCTAACCCCCAAAAAGTTGGGACGCTTTGTGAAATATAAATAAAAACAGAGTGCAATGATTTGCAAACAAATAGCATTTACTGACAATGCTTTTACGAAGTGTTCCTGAGCCTTTGCAGTAATAGCCATCATACAATCACGTTTCACAAAGTGGTGAATCATGATGCTATCACCTCTTACCAATTAACCTGTTTACCTGTGTAATGTCCCAGACAGGTGTTTTTTCACAACTTTCCCAGCCTGTTATTGCTCCTGTCCCAACTTATTTAAAATGTGTTGTTGGCATCAAATTAAGAATAAGCATACATTGACAAAAATCAATGAATTGGATGAGATAAAACATTAATATACCCTCTTTGTACTGTTTTCAATTGGGCATATGTCCAAAAGGATTAGCAAATGGTCACAATCTGTTTTATTTATGTTTTACATGGCGTCCCAACTTTTAAATTTGTCCATCTGCCATTTGGCACCATAAATGTAGCTGTTACTATACTGTCAGTTTATTAGAGATTTTTCATTGAACATGATGCTGGACGTGTTAACAATGAGAGCGGTGAGACTGAAGAAATTGTAAATTTGTGGACCATTAAACCAAAGCAATGCTAAAAATGTACTTAATAACTGAAGGGAGCTGTAGAGTCAGTGATAACTGACCCTTTTCACCCTGAGCTCAAATGAGTCGAGCAAGCTTATATCCTTGGTGAACTTTCTCCTTTCCTGTCACCTGTTCTTAGATATGCTATATGCTAGGCTTGTCTGTGTTGAAAAGAAAACAACATTTTTAAAAGGTTAAAAGACGTTGCTCTGGGACATGCAAAAGCAACATCCTGTATATTCACATCTTAAGTTCGCTAATGAGCTGGCTAATTAGCTAGCATTTTGTTAACATTAGCCAACTTAAGATGTGACCCTGTATGTTGCTTTTACAGGAAAAGAGGAAAGTTAACAAAGGTACAAAGTTTGCCCAACTGTCATTGGAGTACAGAGTAAAAGAGGAAGGATTTAAGGGCCATCCACACCAAGACAGCCTTTTAGTAAGGGTCACTAATCTGTGGGCTCATCACTGCAATCAAAATCCATGACATTAAACTTAACCCTTAACCACTTAACCCACTGTTTATGTAAAAACATACATTACTGTAGCTTTTGATGTGATAAAACAGACGGAGACCTTCTGTGTACTAATTCATTTAATAATTATAATTAATATAATAATTAATTAAGTGTCCATCAACAAAAATGCCTGAGAGGCAAGTCTTCTTATTTGTTTTTTTATTTTTCTGTCTTTTGACTCATTTAAATTTATAGCTCAAATATAACTGCTCTTTTTGTTTGTTGTGTTTGTCATCAAGTCATTAAATTTTGTCTTTCACCAGGCTATGACTGTCATGTATTGCATTATTTCTGTGCTTTATGCGATCCTAAAAGACATAAACGTACACATAAATATGACAAACCCTCCCTCCCCCACCCAATCATAACAATACACAGGACATAATCACAGCACAAAGAAGCTGTTAGGCTCCAGTGATCACAGGAACAAGGCGTCTATTGTGTAGTCTCAACACAGCAGAACTGAAGTCATTCATCATGCAGTGATTTCACCGAATGAGGCTTCAACTTGTTATTGAGTTATTGTGCCTGTTTATTCTTTCAGTCCATCATCTCTGGTTAGCATTATCAAACAGGCAGAGCAAAACAAGCACACACACACACATATACACCCATTGGCATGCACAAACATGCTGTTTAGACACACACACACACAAGCACACGCACACAGAGTCACTGAGGCTTTTGGCTGCCTGATAAAAATGGCCGGTAATGGAAGAAGGAGGGACGGAGGGAAACAACAGAGCAGTTAGCTTGTGTGATTGTCTGCATTTCTGAGAAAGCCCCGGCACCCCCTGGGGCATTCTGGTTGGCACTGCATCTCCAGAGATTGTATTTGCTGGGTTGAAATAACAGAGCATTTGACTTTCCGAGCCAGCCATTCACTTGGCTGTGCTACAATGGGTTTTGTGTGTCATTTTGAGTAAGTGTATGTGTAAGTGTGTGTGTGTTGCCTCTGCCATGGCTGTGCTAGGGGCACTGAGATCGAATAAAAACAAGGGAAAGAGAGCCAGAAAAAAAGAGCAACAAAAAAAGAAGGAAAGATGAAGAGCCTCGGGGGGTCTGTGGAGGCTGCAGACGACCTTTCAGAGACAAGCTTTTGAAGTGGAATTCACTTGAAGACGACAGAAAGGCAGTGACGGAGGGAGAAAATGGGCAGGATGACACAGATGAGAGAAAGTGACGGAGAGGAGGGAGGAGATCAGTGGGGAGACAGAGTCATGGAGATGGAAGTGGTTGTTGTTGTCATCAAAGCCTGAAGGACGGACTAAAACATTGTGGAGGTCGGCAGGGTGAGCAGAGAAGGATGGTTCCAAGTTTTTCCTGGAGTCAGGTTTTAGGAGGGCACAGCCAAAAGACAAAAGAGACACAGCACCTCAACCTCATATTGTAAAACTGTTGTGTTATTGTTTGTTGACTGCATACACAACTGAAAAGAGACAAAAAGTTATGACTTTCAGATTTAAAGTGGCAAACATGCACAAGGTTCAACGGAACAATTTCCTATCAGTTTTGATCAAGAGAAAATTAAGGGAGATGTTATTTGCAGGTTGGAATAGTTGTTGTGGCTATTTTCACCCACGGTGGAATAGCAAATCTGGCTATTTACATACATACATACAGTGTATATAGCCTAGCATGACAGAGACAAGCAACATGCTATTTGCATCAGGGGACTAAATAGCCAATATGACTATTTACATCTACAGAAAGAAGCCATTCCTCAGACCTAATCAAGTAGTTTTGTTTCATAAGCTAACCAAGTATCTTTGTTGCAGAAACTTAACTAAACTGCAACTCAGAACTGACAGATATCGCTGACATGTAATTTCACACTACTGTTAAAGGTGTTAATAGCCAAAGAGCTGCCTTGTGCCTCTGAAATAAAAATGCCTCAGCAATATTTTGAATACCAATTACTCTTTTCCTGGTTCCAGTTTCTGAAATATGAGGATTTATAGCTTTTCTTTTTCATAAATTACAGCAACTGGAATATATTTTATACGCCTTCAGTGTATCATGTTGTCAAACAAAACAAATTTAAATATGTCATATTGGTCAACAAAAGGTTGTGATATATTTTTTTCACAACCTTTGTAACCGAGAGACTTTTGGGTATTTCAATATAGGAGTCTAGTGGGATTTGATTAGTTTCAGGAGGCAGCCTCAAGTGGCCATTTGAGGAACAGCAGTTTTTGGCACCTCTGTCACTTTTCAACCCCGGAGGTTGCTGCTTGGTAAATGCCTGTTAATGCTAATGCTAATGCTGGCTATTCAGTGATAGCTTATAATGGTAGCTAATTGTATAACATTACTGATAGTGGGAGGGACAGTGCAGGTCCTTGTTTCTTTTGATAAAAGTGGAAAACGCAACTTTCTGGTGACTTGCTGCCCCCTATTTGTTTGGAATATGCATTCAACAGGTGGTCAATTAGCTATATGTAATATAGCTCTTTTACTGTAAAGTAAAATTATGTCAGTACTGCTACGAATTCAGCTTGTACACAGGCTTTAATATATTTAGACATTATGACACATACTGTAGACGACCCACAGATGGAAACATGTCTGCTTCTTTTCAGGTTGAATAAAGTGCAACCATGTGCAATGTTTGCTGACACACCCACAGATATTTCATTTCATCAATGCACTGCTGCCATTAAAAGCCCCATGTTTGTTTTAACTGCTTCTGCATGAGGAGAGGAGAGGAGAGGAGAGGAGAGGAGAGGAGAGGAGTCTGGCACAGAGACAAGACTCATCCAATTAATCAAAGCAAGCAGTGCCACTCTAATCAGCTAAAGCCAGCTCCATGGAAGACGAGAGAGGAGGGGAGGGAGGTTAAAAGCAGCGGGGTAGAACAATGATATAAGAGGGTGAACAGACAGCAGAAAGAGGGAGGAGGTGCAACTGGAGAGAAAAGCAGAAAAATGGCACAGGAAGAGCTGTGCAGTGAGCTACTACATAAAAAGACACTTCATATTAAGGTGCTTTCAATGAGTGTTAGTTAATAGGTAATATAAGATGCTTATTAATATTAATATGTGTTAATAAGATTATATAAGTGTTTCTAGTAGCATCTTAAAAATGCTTATTGTTAGATTCTAAGATATTTATTCTAAGACACTTACAAGCCATTGTTGAACAGTTTATAGATTCCATAAGGGTGTTAATAAAAGCCTATGGGTTTCTTACATAGTAATCATTTAAAACAGTGACCCAGGTTCGAATCCAGCCTGGGCTGACTCTTCTTATCTTCCCCATTTCCTCTCTGTTAACACAAAGTTGTTACAGGAACAGCAACCTACCAAGTGAAATTCCAGAGTGGCGTTGCCAGCACGTTATTTTAAATGTCGCTGATATGTTGTCCCAACGTTTCCACCACTTTTTGGTGACTGACATTTTGGTAACATTGCAGCAACGAGATTACATAAAGTAAAGGAAATGCGATGCATAAGACGTTAAACAGACATTGTAAAATTACAACAGAATGCCTGTTATGTCGTAATGTTTCAACAATGTAGCAGCAACGTAACTAATGGTAACCCTGTAACTGTAATGACGTTACAATGTCACAAATGATACGTCACAATTGCAACGTTGCAGTGATATACTGTGGTTATTGTCTGTCCAATAAAATAAAAATGCCAGGAAATAATAATAATGATAATAATAATACTTTAGATCTTGTAGCCCCAAAAAGCATAGTTAACTGTTTATCTAACAATAAACATAATCTAACAATAAACACGTCTATGATATATGGTCCTATCAATATATTAATGTTAATAAGCATCTTATTACAAGCACCGTAATATTAAGTGTTACTGAAAAATATTTTTGTGATATACAAAAATGTATAATATCTGTTATTTGTTCGCACTCCAACTGAAAATACATTGACACCTTTCAAATTAACACATGAATTCATGATAATTGGGCACAAAAGGGAAAAACATGAGAATGAGTAGTTAAGAGGAGGGAGGTACAGAGTGGGTGTAGAAAGAGGGATGAAGACATATTTATGGTCAGATTGTGTCGCCTTCAGGGTATCATGTCTCTCTTCTCCCAGCTGACTGAAAACCACCAATTTACTCGATTTTTTTAAGAACCAAGAAGCGCTCTTAATTGATTTAACATCTCCAGCTGTGCTTCAAAAAACAGCATTCGCTACAGTTTCTTTTATTCTCTGCTCATTTCATTCCTATTAAAAAACGCAGCTGATGTACAGGGTCTGACAGATGCTGCAGCAGATTCCATATGCGCCTACTTTTCAGTCTCCTCAGTCTTTTTTTTTTTTTTTTTCTGACAGAGACTCACCTGGTCTCCCTCTCCTCTCCTCTCCTCTCCTCTCCTCTCCTCTCCTCTCCTCTCCTCTCCTCTCCTCTCCCTGCACTTGATGGATGGGTAGATACTTTTGGACTGTCACACACCCTGACAGATATCAGGCCCTGAGGAGGCGTCTAGAGTGGGAAAGGAGAGTGTGTATGTGTGTTTCTTCTTACCCTGTGAGGGCCCACTGTCCTTATACAAGAGTCACACAACACCAGGGAGCATGCACCAGGGTACATGTTCACATTAAAAGATCATGGTTGTTATGAAGGTAACAAATTCTGCCCACCAGAACCTCTGAAGTACAAATAACAAACAAAAAACATTATTTAAATGACAATTTGCTGTTTTACAGGGAATTATGTGCAAAGCAAATTGTAATTTTTACACATTTGTTTATGTTAGAATTAAACAAACAGGATATTAAGAGTTCGTCAGTGAGTTTTAGAGACTCCACCTCAAGAACAGGGACTTGGAGAAGTTAATTTTCTTGAATTAACCTCTCTAAACAATCGACTCTAACTCAGCAATGGCCTTGCAGGTCTCAGGTTGATTTCAAAACTGCTGTTGTTGTTTTAACCATTTTCAACCCATGAAAGGCCAATTTTTATACATTTATCAAGAAATGTGATAGAACAGCAATATAGTAATAATAATAATTTAGTTTACAGATTATGTTTATGTTTAAATGTGGAGTAGCCCTTTAATAGACAGACAAAGGAGCAGCATGATCAATGCAAAAGATACTGTCCTTTGTATTTCATGCAGTTTGTGAAAATATGGTGCCGTCATTACCCATAATGCAACTCAACCACTAACAGGTTGGTCTGACAACTTGGGTGTGATATGCAGCAAGTAGAGACGAGGAGTGGGCTGCAGAAGTCTGCTAACAGCTCTTCTTTCTAACTCCACGCCTCCAGATTTTCTTCATTTTCAAACTTGTGGTCTTCAGCCTAAATCGATACAGACCCTAGTGACATCACTTGAGGCTATTTATCAGCCTTGTGCAGCTTCCTCCGGAGCCACATCTTTTGTCACACACGCTGTAGTGCTCCCCAACACCCGTTAAACCAACTTTAATGTGTAAAATCAGCTTAGTTCCCCTTTAAGAGTTTTACAGCCTCTCAGCACAAAATGGCCACAATATTTCTGTATTTGTGGGAGTTATTTTAAGGTGTAGATCAATACCAATGACTCAACAGTTACTTCAGCAAGTGCTGAGATTTTTTGACTTCTAAAAAAACATTTTCAAGCCTATTCTCTGATTTGGAAATAACACATCCACAGCCTGAGAAAAATATTTGCTTCATGATATATTTCACAAGTATTCCTGTTGGATTTTTTTTTTTTTTTTTGCTGTATTTGTTCTTCAGTCTGTCTACTTCAGGCCAAACTAATCTGTGCCAGAATCTTGTCAGTGCACTCGACAAAAATCCCAAACTACTGAATACTTCTCTTTGAGTAAAAGCGTGCTGATGTGATTGGATGCGTCAGCAGGTGTCGAGGACGGACTGACATGACCTCTGCTGAAGGATGTTAAGTTAGCATGCCAAATTCCCACAGAAGGAACATCAAACAGAAAGGTAAAACAGGAGAAAAGAAATGAAGGCTGGCGTCTGGAGCATACTGAGCGGATGATGGCGTGAAAAAACGGGGCAGGAGGAAAATGGAGAGCAAGTCAAGTATAAGAAGCAAGTCGACGAGGCATTAAAAGGGGAGGGTGACAGCGGGACGATAGATCAGATCAGACAGAGAGATGGGAGATGAACACAGGACGCACAGAATCCCTCGGAGGCTGACGGAGCAGTCCATTGACACCAACAGCCTGGAGACACACACAAGACATGAGCTCCTTGGTCACATGGTGTATGCAGTTGCTGGTAATAAGCAGAGAGCACCTGAAGCAGGTAGAGAGCAAGCGAAATAGAAAAAGACACAAAGGCTGAGGAGGGTCCTTTGTCCCCCAGCACACTACAGACACAGAGTCACATGGACACAGCAGAGAGAAGGTAAACACAACACAAGGCTTTTGTGCTCATGCTCCACTGCTCTCTCCAGGGAACACTGGTCCCAGTCATCACTAGCACCCAGGTTACATCACATGTGTATACACCACTGCACTCTGATTTATATGTAGATTTACTGTATACTTATATAAGAGAATCAGAGATGGACAGTATAATCTAATTAAATGTTCACCAGATGGAAAACCACAGGATACAACCTATGGGATTCAATAATTTTCTGCCTCATCTGTAGAATATGCCATGGTTCTTCGTAGAACCCTCAATAGACAAGAGGGTTATAGATGAAAACCTTATATAATATATTTTTAGATCCCTCTGGGTGCTACATGAAACCCTTGGAATATAAAAGGGTTCTTGGTAGAACCCTCAGCGTGGGTTCGCTTCATGGAACGGCCCCCATTCTGGTTCAAACACCTAATTTTGAACCATTCTGAGCATTTCCATCAAAAAATAAACTGGAACCTGAAATCTTGGTTCCCAGCTGGAACCACATATAGCAGGTTTTCATTGGGAACCAAGGTGGGCGTGTCATATTCTACAGGTTTGTGCAGCACCCTCTGCTGATGACATCATTGATTACGATGGTTCCACTCAAAACTCGTGCAAGTGCTTGTTCGTTGGATAGCACCAATGTTCCATGAATACTGAATTGAACTTGGCTCCAGAACCAGAGCTTATGTGGTGAAACGGGGCTTGGACAGTTCTTGGTGGAACCATTACACCATAGAGGGGTTCTCTGTAAAAGTTCTAATCGGGATATCTGACTGGAATCCTTCACAAATGGTTCCAGGTTTAAACACAGCTGTCCTGAACCTTTAACACATGGTTGTTTAACCCTGAAAGAGTTTAACTTTTACTTGCAGGTTCTACCAGGAACCAAAACGGGTCCTCCTGTGGGGAAAAGCCTGAGAACCCTATATGGTTCTAATTAGCACTTTTATTCTTAAGAGTGTAGCGATGACAGTTACAGTGATCAGCTGCTATGGATCAAAAAACTTGGGACAGAATTATTCCTGTACCGATTCTGTTTTAATAATTTGTATATAGTCATCAAGCAGTTCTCTGACAGTGTTTATTTTGGGTCTTTTCACGCATGACAACATATGGAAAAACAATTTTAAATCTACGGTGATTCTTTTTTTTTTTTTACTTTACTCCCATGAAACTTTGCTTTGCACTAAGCTGTGTACTTCCAGCCACATCTGAGGCTGCTGAAAGTAAAGAAATTAACACAAAAACAGTTAAGGTCAGACCCATATTGAGGCTGCCTAAATTATGAGAATTATTGTAAATCCGTTTGTAGAGTGTATTTTTGTATTTTAAAAATACAAATCACTTTAACTATATTTAATTTGTAATGAGATACATTTTGATGTATTTGTTCCCGTCTCTGAATGGACTGCAACAAGGGAGAAGAGAGAGAAATGACAAGAAAGTCAGATTCTCACTGGTCTTTTCTGGTGTTTCCTCTACAAATCAATGAGACAATGCAGGGAAATAGACAAGGAGCACTTGAAGAGGAAGAGCTCAACATGGATGAAGAGATTCCTCTTCACCTCATCTTTACAAGGCGAAACACAGGTCAAACTACACCCTATTTTACTTAACACAGAGAGAAACTCTGACCTGACTCCGACAGTGAGGAAGCAGCAGTTCTAAAAATAGATTTGGGGGGGGACATTGAGGTGTTAGTCCCTTAACGCTGAGGCGTAACACTTGGAGCATTCGCTCGAGGACAGAAAGATGGATAAATAAAGGGGTGTGCATGGAGGAGAAGAAAAGGGAAAGACAGAGCCTCAAGAGAGAAGACTGACTTTCCAGGAAAAGATGAAAAAAGTGACGCAAGCACAAAGTTTCTGCATGACGCCTCTGTCCACAGCGGTGTCTGCAGCACACAAGCCAGTGCTTATTAAGGTTTGATTTAAACAGTTTTTTTTTTTAATTAAGCTGCAGGCAGCAATATTTTGTACACTGTAGCAAAATTCAATATTGGGGCTGTACTGTAACTTGGGACCATTAATCAAGTAATTGATTATTCTATAAAATGTCACATTGCTACGTGCATTTTATGAACATAGAAGTTTGAAAATATTTCCATTTGTGAGACTGGAACCTTTGAATTTTTGGCATTTTTACTGTAAAAATGACAGCGGTGATAGTAGCAATTAATTGAATATTTGCTAGCGATTAATTTTCTTTTGACTAATGTTTGTTTTCTGTTTGCAAAATTGTTGCTAATTAATTCTTTTTCAACTGGTAACACACAAATGAATTACACTTTTTCAAATCAAGTAAGCAAATTATATGAATATAATTGTTTTAAGTCAGAAATACTTCATATTCTGATTGCTTTCAAATCAACAGTCTGCATTAATGCAACCAAAATTTAAGGTAAATCAACTAAAAAGTTAACAGTTTTCTTCAACTCAATTATTTTCTTTACCCAGAAGTAAAATACTGCTCCTGAACAACGTTATAGTGTGGTTTCAGGAGAAGTATTTTTCAATAGTACCCTTCTGTTATTTCAGTTTGTTGATGAATGAAATTGCTATTATTTCAGTTTGTTGAATTTAATGAATATAATTGTCATTGTAAGCCTGATTTAACAAAAGCTATATATCTACTATAATACATCATATAATCACAAAATATAATTTTGTCTTGCATGAGACCTTCTTTCTGAGTCACCAGGAAAAAAAACATCCCAGTTTAACTGCTGGGGGAAAAATCTGGAAAAGACGAAGACATCATGAAGCCAGGTGAAACCTAATCTGACAGGTTAAAGCAACAGGATGTCATTTCAAGTTTCCACAGAAATATACTACCATCATTACAACAAACAGCTGAATGGGACTCATTCAAAACATTACTTCAGACACTATTGAAATAGACTTTTTTTTTTACAGTGCAGGCCAACAGACTGTTTTGATGTAGCTGTTCCAGTAGTGGACCGTCATCATATTGACAGTGAACAACACTGACTCAATATTAATGTGTGATGTGTCAATATGCCTGTTTGACCAATATATTTGTGTAACAGCAACACAAATGCCCATGTGAGCTGCTCCAGGGCGTGAGCACATCGAGCGGGCAACATTATGAGCTCCAGCAGCATCAGAGGAAACACGGAGCAGAGGTTTGATGATGAGTATCGCTGCAGCTCCTCTCTCTTAATGAAAGCAGGAGAGAGAATCCAACAACAATAAAACAGCACAACACTCACGCAGCTGCGCTGGATCAAACCGGTTCCTAACCCAGAATTCACCGTCAACATGTCAAACATCAAACATCGCTATGCAGATCGTCGGGTGGTTGCCATGCCAACAGTGAAGCTTTCATCTTGTTCCGCACTTATCCCCGAGTCCTTTTGTTTGGTTGGGCAGCTCCTCCTCACTGTATAACCTTGGTCTCCTCGGAGTGTGTGGAGTGTTTGTTAACACAAGATCTTCAGTGAAGGGTTCTGTGTGTGTGTGTGTGTGTGTGTGTGTGTGTGTGTGTGTGTGTGTGTGTGCGATGCGTAGGAGCTGAACTAAAGCATAAAACAGACTGAAGAAGAGCTGGAGCTCAGATCTAGCTCTTTGAAATGGGTGAAAGACAAGAGAGAGAAAATGTGTGTTTGTACATCAGTTTGCTACACTCTTAGAAATAAAGATGCTAACAAGAACCAAGTTCTCAGGGGGTTCGATCTAAAACCTTTACACCTTCTACAGGTGCCAAAAGAAGCCACTATGGGGGTTCTACCAAGACCCTTATTATATACCAAGGGTATTTCTGGAACACTCTCAGGGGGCAACGACAACATTTTTAAATTTTAAAGATTTTATCCAGAACTCACCAAGGGGGTTCTACTGAGAACCTGTTTATACACCAAGGGTTTTACCTAAAATACACTCAGGGGGTTCTCCCAAGAACCTGTTTTATATGCCAAGGGTTTTACTGTATGTTACAAAAAACCCTTGAAGAAAGAGTTCTTCAGTATTTCAACATTCCTTGAAGAACTCTTTCTCCCAAAAAGGGTTCTTAATGGAATCCTAAGTCTTACAAAGAACCCTTGATAAACCTTTCCCCCTGAGGCGTAAATGGTTCTGGGTGGAACCTCAGCCCTCTAGGAGGAACCTATTTGGAACTCTTTTTTCTAAGGGTGTAGGGAATGCCTTCCCGAGGATGAAAGAACACCTGATCAATTGATAACTCCTAATTATAGTTGTCAACATCGATACACTCTCTCCCGACAACTCCAGCGGTCGACTCCGATCTTCTCTGTGAGCGCAGAGACATAAACATGCTCATTTTCATCATTACAAGCTGCTGATTTGCTCAAGTAGTGCCATGTGGGCTTTAATGCTCCACTTCGATAAATATCGATGTCTGGCGCCGCCTAACCCGATTTGACAGTTTAGAGATCAAAAGGTGGATGAACGCACAGTCCTGACTGCACACACACAGACATCCAGATATATTAAGCAATTTATAATCTGTGTAAAAGCTGCTTGACAGCCCACAAACAGCCGGAGGGTTTGGTATTAGTCATAATCCACCCAATTACATGATGAATGGATGATGGAGGGAGGGAGATGTGGGGGGGCAGAGACGGAGAAAGACAGAAAAACATCAACTGTGAGTGTGTTTACAGACAGAGATTAATATTAGAAATGTTGTTTTGCTTTCGTCCTGTATGACCACCAGCAGTAAGTGGCCCATGATTCTTTAATTAGAGCTGTTAGACAGAATTGTGAGAGTGCAGGGAATACAGTACAGAGTGTCTGATGATAATAACCTGAGAAAATAGATAAATATAATATTTGAAATTAGTATTCTTGGATAACAAAAAAAAAGAATTAAATATTATTTACGCCTATGGTTGCGCACAGTATTTGCCCCGGATATCTCCTTCTAGTCTTGGGAAAGCAGTGCTGCCAGCCAGACCGACCGCCATTAGAAAATTCTAGGCCACTAAAAGCAGCTCAAAATATCTAACCCATCTATTTTCCCCCCATTTTTTGACAGTGATGTGCCACACAATGGAGGCATCAGCACAGAGACTGAGCAGAATTAGCATATTAGTTACATGATCACACAAAGTCAGCAGTACTGGTGATAAGTGAGAGCCAGGCGACACTTTTCTGAACTGTCAGCAGGAGAAACGCTACAGAACCCCCATGAAACAGTTATTAGATTGTATCATCTAAGATGATTTAAGAGGAGAAAAACACAGAAATCCACTTGTGATAGGTGAGTATCCAATTTAATTTATATAAAACATGAATAAATACAACAACATTGCCGTAGCATACACTTAAGCTAGATGATAAACTAGGTGGCTATGGTGCAAAAGGCCAATACTGTACACAGTCATCTAACATAGGAATCAGCATTGATGTTTACATCCAAATGCCTCACAAATTTTAATTGAATTTAGAGTAAATTGTCAAAGAAAATGCAAATTTTTCCATTCACTACATTTTGAGATTACTATCAGTTGGTTCACTGAGATACACAGTAGGTTGGTTTTACTCCTGTTTTTGCTGTTCTCCCTACTAAACGCAGCCATGTTGCAGGATGTTTTGCCATTGAATCTAACTGAGGGGGGGCCTGTTCTGGTGGGAAAGTGATATCAGAGCATACCTCCATTCCCAAGTCAGAAAAACATTACACCATTTCAGAAGAGGAGAGCGCAACAAGAGGAGGTATTTAAAAGAGTCAAACCTAAAAAACAATGTGAAAAGCAATGTAGAAAGCAGAATGGAAATATGTATTACTGTGATGAAGGTTACATCAGACGTGTGTGGAGTGATCACGGATTGATTGTAGAGTCATGGGAGCAGAAAAGGTTCCTCAGTCACGTGAGATTAATGTTTCCTGTTATAATTTAACAGTCTCAATCTCCCATTAAGTGCATTAACTCTTTTTCAAGTTCCTTTTCAAATTTTGCTGTTATTGTTATACACTATGTCCAGAAGATAAGCTCTCAGGATGTATAGATCATATCTGAATCCTCTGTGGTAGTGGAGGGCTGATGGGTACAGATTATGGCTCACGGCAATGTCATTCAAATAATAATAAAGCATGTGTTATTCTGTATTTTGTAATTGTCAACAAATCCCATGAAAAAAATCAAAACCAACAATGCGTTAGACCATTTCTAAACACTTTCTGACTTTACTTTCTAACCCATTGGACTCTAGTGGGAAAAGGGACACATAAAGTTGTTTTTGGAAATTTTCCCAAAAGAGCTAAGCACTGTAGTCTTTCGCAAAGATCATTCAAACAGAAGAAAATTGTACATTTCATGAGGATTCAGGTGTGGATTAATACACACTTGGTGCACAAGTAGTGAAAGTTTTTAACAGTGGAGATCTACTGCATATCACACTTTGCTTACAAAGACAATACTTGTAGAATTTATTGTTTGTTTTGGTTTGCTGAGGGTGAAGTGCCGGAGTTTTGCATTTACCTCATAGACCTCATACATTTAATTTGCTTCCAGGCTGAGTGCAGTGTGTGCACACTAAGTGTGTATTCAGTGCCTATGTCAAATCTCTGTGTGTGATCTGTTTGTTTAAAGACTTCCTCCTTTCTCTCTAACGTTAACTTCCTGTTTGGCGAGATAGCCGCAATAAGAGGAAAGCACCACCCACCATTCTCTCACACACAGATGTATCTTCAGCAGCTGAGGAGTGAGTGCTTTATCAGAGCACTTTTATTAAATTTTAAGTCAAAGATCGGAATCATCATTTGGACACCCCTCAGTCGATGGAGAGTTTTGCCAGTCAGATTGCAAGAACAGGATTAAACATAAAAAAGCTTATAAGATGGCACAAGGGAATCATAAATATAGTTTTGTATTAGCTGGCAGACTTCTTTGTGACAACATGCACTCATGAGAGAAGGTGAAACGAGTTGTTAAACAAGCTTCAGCTCTTGTTTTTAGCTGCATCATTGCACAAAACAATCCAACAACATGACAGGCTTCAAACTTTATAATGCAAGTCTCAAAATCACCTCAATAGCAAAACTAACTGTTAAGGAAACCGAGAGGAGTGATACAAACGGAGAGCAGGTGATGCACAGTCAGCCACTGCAGCCATCCCAGCGCACCACAGAGCGGTGAGAAGCTCCACGGTGCGCTGGGATTTTATACCTGCACTTTGAACAGGAAAACCGACACTTTAATTGTCTCTGACTGTGTGGAAATTTGATGTTTTTTGCATCAGAGATGGCAAAGAAAGGAAGAAAGGCAACATGAGTCCTACTGCTAAAACACACTCATGGGCTGATGTAGGAATTTAGTGTGGTGCTGAACTGAAAAAGGAGCAAATCTTTAAATATTTGTGAGGGCTGCACAATACAGTTAAAAAAAGCTCATATTGTGACTCTACGATTAGTGGGAATGATAATTTTTGCATTATAATTTTCACTTTTTCTGGAAAACAAAATCAAAATTGTGATGATGTGATAAGTGTTAGAAGAACATGATTTTAAGACCAGGGCATTTATGCAGCACTAACATAATTCATTATGCCATTTTCTCATAGTTTTCCTTTTTCAAAAAAATTGCAGTTAAATTTTTGGTCCTGCTATTTGGATACTGCACTTAACCATGTTGTGGTTTCGATAATATGTATTGAACAGGCAAATCCAATTTAACTGACAATATTCTGAGTAGGGTACAACCCTTTTAAATTCATATCCTGCTGAATAGCTCATCAATAAGTGCACACACGCACACGCACACACACACACACACACACACACACACACACAGACAGAGACAGATAGACAGCCATGGCAGTGTCAGAAGCTATTAGCTGTGACACTTGCGGCTGCTCGTCACAGTGACAGGCGCCGATGGCTGCTCCACTGGCTTTTCCATTTAAATAGTGAGTGCTGTGTAGGATAATGTGCATGTAGAGAGTACATGTGTGAATACATTCATGCATGTGTGCGTGCGTGCATGTGTGTGTGTGTGTGTGTGTGTGTGCTTC